>JBBPTF010000003.1:0-86776 GCA_038094015.1 Phylloporus cf. gajari | reverse complement strand
GAATGGACGCCAATCCTTGCCGTAAAACTTGATCCGCTTGGCGGCCAAAAGCTCTTGCAGCGTCCAACCTCGCCTAAACCACTCCTCGAGTTCAAGGTCTAGCAATGACGACGAGCCGGCGAGGTGGATGATACACAAGTGTGCATGAGCATACCATTTGAACATGGCATGGATTGCTTCGCTGAGTTCAATGTCGTTGGTCTTGTCAATACAACACGTGTCAGACCAGACGAATTTGTATCCCAAGGCTTTCGCTTTTTCACAGAGCTGTACGAGCTTGGCAAAGCCTGCGATCTTGGATTTGCGCTGCTTTCTACTAAGCCCACCGGACGGGACGACGTCTTGATAACTCGGTTCGCTGTCTGTCCAGCGGTGCGAAAAGATGGCATATCTTACAATGTCGCGGATGGTCTCTTTCAGGGCAGCTTTGTGCGGGTTAACGTATATGCCCACATGGGAATGCGTATCCACACCGCTAGCGCGCATCCGTCGCAGAATGTCCTCGTCAGTGATCCGGGCGATCTCTGAAGAGAAGACGTCAAAGATGGCATTGCGTTCCACGAATGTGAGTGTGGATGTGTCAATGAGGCGAGCAGGAATGTCGTTGTGAATGTATGCCCGGAATGCGTTGGTGATGTGAGGAAATGGCTGGGAGACCTAGCGCGAACAATGAGCCTGAAATGAGGGGATGAGGTGGTGCAGTGCTCACCTGGGGTGAATCTATCGGCTGTCTTGGTAGCGACTGCAAGCGGGCATTTACTCGTTTGGGCACTCGCGGGAACATTTTTTAGACGATGGGCGACACCGTCCTGCTGGCTAGTACTTATACCAACCAGGTTGGACGACATCGTGTTCAGGGATGTTGATAAAAGCTGTGCGACCTGGTGTTCTTGGCAGTGGCATCTCTGACTGCAAAGGCAGCTGAAATGAACAGCAAGTTTTCTGTGGTTAGGTTCCACAGCATTAAGCAAGCTGATTAGTACGTCCGTAATTTTACCCTCCGAGCTTGTCCACAACGTAAAAGGCTGCAGCCCGCCGCGATCAGCATAGCGGTTATCTTCTCTGGCTCTTGGCCCGCTCTATTCGATCAAGGCTTCCCTCTGATTAGTGGCAACAGGTCAGCCTTACCACAATAAGAATATGCCCTGTTCTAACCCAAATCAGGCTGCTCATTGGGAGCTCGATGGGCTGCGTGTGGTGGAGGGAGTCGAGTATGTCGCATCAACGCATGCCGCTAAAGAAGCCCACGACCACAAGGGATGCAACGTATGATCGGAAACTTTGAATTGGCCAACTTTTGTCCTTTGATGGCCACAGTGGATACCTCTTGGCCTGTTGGTATAGAACGGGGGGATGAACAAGTTAATACAAGTAACTTATGACAGACCTCGGTAGACATCTTCTCCGATCTTCTGGTCTTTGATACTGTAGAGCGTGCAAGACAGTCAAGATGGCATACGAACGTTCTGCGTTAGCCTTTTCGACGGTATCAAATGAAGCATAAGTAGTACATAGAGTAGTGGTCGTCTGAATCAAGCCCTACCCAACCTTTGACCGAATAACAGAATGTCAATATGTTGTTCAGAACGTTCATAACCACGACAGCGGCGGCACCGAGCATCACGCCGACCACTTCCATCATATCCCTCAGCGCCCCCTTCACCCGCACATCGCTCGTAACGATTAAAAGCGCGCTTGCCACGGTGAACCACGACGACATCGCCCCAGACCCGGCAGAGCCACACGCAGCCGTTCTCGTCCCACTATGCAACGTAAACAACACGCCCGGCGTGCTCCTCGAGGTCAGAGGCAAGCTAAGAACACACGCCAGTGAACCGAGGTAAGCGCGTCGCGCCAAGGGTCCTCTTCTACCTCACCCTCGCCAGCTTTCCAGGTGGGAGGGTCGACAAGGTAATCGCTCAACACGCCTGTTCCGGCCGTGTTCATCCCCGTTAGACAGATCCCTCTTTCCTCGCCGCAGCCCTGCGGGAAACGCACGAAGAAGTAGGCGTTCTTCCCAGCCAGATCGAGGTCATAGGGCAGCTCGGCCCTCCAGAGCTGAGCCTCAAGGGCCTCCGCGTGTGGCCCTACGTCGTACGTCCCCCAGCTGACGTTATCCACCGAGAGCTGAGCGCCGTTGCAGGGTTTTGTGTATCCGCGAGGCGACGCGCCTTGTCAGGCAACAGGCACGCCAACGATCAGAGGCCGAGAAACGTGTGTCGACGACGCCCCGCTCCCGTCTGTATCCCTCGCGTCGTTGGTGGTATCCCAGCCCGAGGTAGCTACCGTCTTTCATCTTCCCTTGACGGCGCTCACGTCGTGCTCACGTCTCAAATACCATGAATTCCGCGGTGCAAGACCGTACTGGGCCATTGATGTGTCGGACCTTGTCCTGCAGGGCGGTCCCTGGGAGTCGAATGATGTACATGCGCAGTCGCGGTTCGGTGGCAAGGGACTGCACGTGTTTGGGCTAACTGGGTGGTATCTTTCCGTGCTCATGAAGGTGCTCAAAGTCTACCAATGAATAGTGGAACGTGCATCCTGCAGAACAATGCTCCGCACATCATTCGATCATTTCATACCCATAGTAGGAATCATTAGATTGATATAATACAAGGTATTGATGATAACAAGAGATTGACATGAGGACGACAGTTGGGCCCACCCTGTGTCATGATCACCCAAACCCAGAGAAAGCGTATCATGATGAATGCGTAAGCGGACTGTGGCAGTATCAAAAGAAGCGAACGGCCTGTGTCCATGAATATGTGAGCATTAACAAAGAACGAATGATAGCGATACGACCGACGCGTCGTTGAATACTACTAGGCTAGTGCAGAAGATCGGCGAAAGAGAAATCGTTCAGGAACATGGAAATAGATACACCGCTTGATGATAGTACACTTCGTCTCTATGGCGCAGGGAATGCAGACGACATTGGTGAGACTTGGTTTTGAGGCGGGACATCAGCCTCGAGGGAGGATCCGTTATTTATCGCCGGAGTCGTACTCGTGCTTGGCGTCGGTGGTGCACCGCCGGGGGTGGGCACCTTGCCAATGAACCAAGATGGCACCCACCCACGATCACCGCCCTCCTCCTTGACAGCCTACAAAAGAACCATTAGTCTCGGACACAATCCGCCTAACGGAAACGCACATATGACCAGTGGTTATACCGCTTGAATACCCGCAACGCATCGTCCTTTGCTAAATCTAGCTCTTCTTCCCCTTTCTTCTTGTAGTCCATCAACGCTATACCAGGGAAGCTTGTTGATATGATACTCAGTGGCAGGATCGGCGTCTTGTTTTCCGAGACATCAGGTGAACCCGAGGCTTTCGCTGCCGCTGCCGCCGTTGCTTCGGCTATCGCTGATGCGACTGGTACATTTGTCTCCAACAGACAGCCTGCGGGTACCCATCCCTGTTTCGAAGTATCGGTATCCACAACACCGGAGCCTGTTGGATCCCGTTGTACAACCCACCAGCCCCGGGCCCGAGAGAGAATGACAAAGGTATCACCACTAGGTGCCAGAATGAGACAATCGTCATGATCGTCAAGAGATAAAGCACGCACACGACGACGTCAAACTCGTCTTCTTGTTCTGCCATATAGGGGTAAATCGCCACCGCATACGAAACTCCCATCGATGGGGGGATCTCTCTCTTGGAACCGTCTGCTTCAGCAGACCCATACAATGTTGTCGTTCGAGATTTGGAAGAATCCGACGAATTCTGTCCCGAACTGGCCATTGCGATCTCGCGACTGCCTCCACTGTCTTCACCGGATTTATTTTCAATGACCGGCGACATGACCTCGGGCCATCCAGCTTGCGGCGTAGTGCCTGTGAGGGGTGGTGCTGGTGCCGATAGGTCACTCACCTCAAGCCTTGGAGGGCGGGCAACTGCTTTGCCCTGACCAGTAGCGACAGGCTTGTTAGGGTAAGAGGGTGTGACGCTGGGTGAGCTATTATTACTGTTTGCATGCTCAGATGAAATGGAAGCTTTGCGCAGCGCATGCTTCTGTTGAGCAACTGCGATTGGTGAACGTATGTCCTTGATATGTTTGAGCATGAAAACAGGGTTTTTCTTTGCATCCTTGAGTTTTTGAAAGAGGAGTAATGGTTTTTCATCATAACTGAGACATCGTTCGATACGATTTCCTATAGAGTCGGTGGTCAGTGCTAGAAAAGGCGCAAAACGATTAGTGGAAAGTACCAGGTGAGCCATAACATATGAACATTGCATAGTTTTGCCAGTTATCGTTGTTGATCTTGTACTTCTTCAATGCGGCTGGTAGGACTTTCCATGTCGGATCCTCCAAGCTCACTTTGAAGCTCTTGAGGTTATCTGAAGTATCTTGCCGACTGCTCCTTGCGGATGGCAATGGCTGGGAACCAGGGGATTCCACCGTGGGAGGCGCAGAACTCTTCTGTGATGTAGACGAACTAGGCTGTGGTGGCAGGGACTGCGAGGGTCGAACCTGAGGAACGTCGTGCTCCATTTGACGTGGCGAGGCATTCGGAGATTCCATCTCTGGTTTAGTGGGCGACTTTGTAGGGTTCACGTACTGAGCCCACTTGAAGGAGGGTTGTCGCCTCAGTGTGTGGTCGTCCTGCTTGTAGGGATTGTGAGCAGCCTGGTAATTGTCACAAGCTGACCGTACCGATCGGTGTGGGTTACGGACTTGGTTGAATTCTTCGAGCAACAGCTCTACGGTCTCTTTGAGACGTCTGTTGTCCTCCTCGAGATGAGAGACACGGTGGGCTATATGTCCAAGAAGTCATGAAGACAAGGGAATAAGGGACACGAAGAGGGACCCGCCTTGTTCCTTGACAATGTCATTAAGTTTCTCGACTGACACGGCGCGTTCCTGGGCTTCCGCTGAAAGGCAATGCTGAACATGACGTGGCCAGGTGGTTGGCTGAAGACGTACAGGGAGGGACGTAGTGGTCAGGGTCGATGGGGATGTGATACGCGAGCTTTGCCTGGTAGATTGCCTTGAGGATGGTCAGCCTCTGTCCGACGGTTGCGACGCCGACCGCCTTGAGCGCCTCTGGATCCAGGAGGCACAGCACGTCGCCGCAAATGTTGTGCTCTGCAGAAGCGATGTAAGATGGGGTTGCTGTGTGCTCGTGGACGCTACCTCTTATCTGGTGTTCGTACTGGGGAAAACCGAGCGCAGTGAACCACTGGTGCACGCGGTCCTCGTTCCACTCGAGGATGTTGTCGCCGTCGTTGGCGATGTCCATGGCCGACAATGAGTGATGGCGAGAGAGAACAAACTAGCCGATCACGTGCTGTACTTGACCAGGAACTCAATGGACAATCCCTGGGCGACCTCAGATCCCTGGCGGCCAGAACCTCAGGATACCGGTCTCGACGACGCCTGGAGCGCGCAGTGGGGCACTGCAGAGACCCTCTCTGACCACGGCGAGCAAGAGACACCCCCCGCGGTACGACGTTTGTACAACCGTGCACTACAACTCATTCCTTAGTGTAGAACAGCCCCCAGAATGGCTGGACGCCATACTCAGCCATTGCCAGCAAGTCTCGCAGGAGATCTGGCCACCACCTGAATCCGGAAACGACGGTAATTGGAGATCGGGATTCGACGATCTTCCTGACATGTACGTGGTCAATCGGGGTAACTCGGCGGTCCACATCCTTGACGTTCCCCTAGAGCCGCCCTTCTCGCACAGTTGGCCCCCACCGACACCGCTCTGCCACCCGCCGTACAGTTCTCGGCAACCGCGACCGCGAAAGCAATGAATGAGGCCTTGAAACTGACGCGGCATTTGCCCATGTCCGCTAGCAGCCCTCTCTCTCGCCTGCTGGCCTCAAAAGGCTCTCTAGAGTGGGAGAAATCATTTAAAGAAAAGCAAGATGTCGTTCCAGAGACAACACGTGTCGGCTGGAGAGTACTTGAAAAGGATGACCGTCTTAGCACGCTCGAGGAGTTGAAACCAAAGAGAGCTTCGAGTGGCTTTCTGTCTTTCTGGAGCCGCAGAGTGTCCGCAACCCAACCTGCTCTGGTCGAAGGACCCCGCGAGCGTTCTGCCTCTCCTCCGAGGTCGAGTTTGGAAAGTCTCAAGTCCCTTCCCAATCCGCCGTCTTCGCGAGCCGCGTCACCGCCAAAGGCACCCGCTGCTTCTGCCCTGCCACCACCGCTCGCAGACTCTCATCCCACAAGCTCAGCCGCACCGGCCCCTTCGGCTGTCTCGCGCTTCCTAAACCGCTTTTCGCTCGCAAGAAGTACCCAGCACGGTACCTTGGCTCTTTCTTCCGATGACATCGAATTCCTATCCGACATCGTGCCGAGCGCAAGTGATCCACCCGATGACATCCATGATGGTATCTTAGGCACGCTCACAACTGCGAGCAGTGCATCATCTCTTCCACCCAAACTGCCACCTCCTATTCCCCCACCCCCCAGGCAACCAACTCCGTCGGGTCATCCTTCTATAGGTGTGCCGGGATCCTCGGATGATGCTAGTGTGGATGCGAGGATGCCAACAATTTCTCAGCTCCAAGCTTCAAACTATACTCCTAATATTCCTGTCTTGGCTCCTCCGCTATCCCCGAATCCCGCATCTTCATTTTTGCGTGCACAGAGTTCATCCTCCCTGAATGATGCGGCAACGCCCATCATCGCGTTTGAGCAGCCAAGTACTTCTATACAGCAAAGACTCCAGCCCGACTCTCGGCCTCGCTCTCTTTCGCCCCTTGGGGTTCTACCTCTTTCTCTCCCACCACTTCTCCCGCCGCCGCCTGTTTCTCCCCCTCAAACACCCCGGCCAAATACCTTTTCATCAATATCACCTGTCCATTCATCCAGCGGTGGTATCTGTGATCCGGACGAGTCAGACGACGAGTTTTCTGCGTTTACATCCTTCCCGGCTCCTGCATCTACGCCATTTCCGTCTTCACATTCAGATCCTCCTCTGCGATCCCCCTCACCGCCGTCACCACCTCCTCGTCGTACGTACGACCGCACACACTACCCAAGTTCGTCCTCTGCATCATCAATATTAAGCCCTGCATCCCAGTCATCGGCGGACCGACTATGCTCTTCGAAATCCTCTGTCTCTGCATCCCTGGATGGCTTCGATGACTTTGTTTCTGCTTTGCCCTCGCAGCAGGAGAACCGGAAGCACACACCGTCACCGCCCCCCCTACCTGCCAAATCACCATTCCAGCATTGGCAACTCCCGCCCATTGATACCTGCCCCCCTCGTACACCATATTCCCATACACCGAGCCAGTCGTTCGCCTCACCAACGGTCCATACTAGCCTCATGTCCACGGCACTCTCCGTGAGCAATGTCGAACATCGGCGTACGCAAGCTCTCGTCAATCATGCAGCTGCGCGTGGCGGACTGTTGTGGCCAAATTCGCCCGAGTTGGAGGAACCGAAGATGAAGGCGATCCCACCCCCTCCATCCTCTACGTCCCCGCCACCCGTGTTGGGAGAACGCCTTGATTTGCTGGGGGATGGCAACACACTTCGTGGGGTGGATCCCCTCGGTTTACGTGCAGCCTTTGACGATGCGGGTGGCCCGGGAAAAGGCCTTGGTCCGAGGAACCAGTTACAGCCTTCCCCACCACCTTTGCCCTCCATGTTTTCGACCACCCTTGCGGGTACCAACACTGGTTCATTGCCATCGACAAAACCAAAACAGATGGGCGGATTGTCAGCGCAGGATCTTTCCTTCTTTGAGGGGTTATAAATAAGTTCGGTTCAAGGGGATCATCCTAGAGGGAGTACTAGTATATAGTAGCTACTGCTTGGTTTATCCTCCCATCACTGTATATACATCAAAAAACGAAAGAGAACAGTACGGATACATATTACGAGAAAAAAAGCATGTCGGGAGAAAACACTGTCGCAGTGGTAGACAGCTTGGTGGTGCGATACAAGTCTAGATAGAATACAACACATGTCACATGGGCTTTCAGGACTTGAAGAAATTCCAGGATGAGCCGCCCTGCGGTTCCCGTCCTTGATTGTCATCGCGATAGCCACGAGCATCCCGCGATGGATGGTCATGTCTGTGTCTCTCTCGATGGTGATGGTGCCTCTCTGAAGGGTAATCGTGGGCGTGCCTTGACGAATGCGAACGGTAGGGTGGTTGAGCAACCGCCTCAGAGTAGGGTGGCGGCGGCGCCGGGGTCGGAAAAGCAACGGGTGCTGATGGCATTATAGCCCTCTGAGGTGAAGGAGTAGACTGCTCGACGCCGTTTACTGTACGGCGCTCGGTCCCGTCTGGGTACCGATAGGTAACATGCTCGTTTCCCTGTAAAACGAATTCGTTATCGACGAAAGAGGACGCAAACGGAATGCCCACCTGCGAGTCTTTGCGTACACACTTGGTGTGTGTGACACCATTGACGGAGGAGCTCGTCCAGCTCTCAGATACCCATCTCGCTCCATTGCCACCATTACTGGTCATCTGAACTCTGCTGCTGCCCATGCCTCGACCGAGATCAAACGGCAAGGACATCGGGGGCGGGAAATGGTTAAATAGACCGTTGCCAAACGGCCTCGGTTCGAATCCACGGCGGCCAAACGGCTCGTCAAAGAACGGATCCCCCTCAAACGCTCTGTTAAGGTCTCCAAATATCGAATTGAACAAGACAAATGGGTCGGTGAAGCCGCGTGGGCCGAATACAAATGGGCCGAATGGCTCCATGCGAGGACCACGGAACATGGGGTCGCGGAAGGGCTCGCGGAAAAAGGGCTCTGGAAAGTGATCCTGGGGGCCGTTGGCATAGGGTGTTTGGGTGGGGGCTGGAGGGGGCCAGACACCGTGCTGATCGTATGCTGCCCTGGTCTGGGGGTCGGACAGGACCTCGTATGCGTTGTTCACCTGGGTGGGTTTGTACGGGTGAGCGATGGGGACATAGCGGGCGCACACACCTTGCGGAAAAGGTCTTCATGGGCGGATTTCTCTGCGGGAGAGGCACCTGGGGGCAGACGGTCAGGATGGGTGTCCAATGCTTTGCGCCTGTAGGCTTTGCGGACTTTTTGGATGTTAACGCTGGCCAACTGAGATCTGTTGTGACCTACCCTCCTCTGGTGTCGCGTTGGGGCTGATACTCAGTACTTGGTAGAGATTCGTGGACATGATGGTGGTACAAGTACAAGACTTAGGATGGATCATGCATGATGGCTGTTTGCTGGATCTTTCTCGATACTTCCCCCACGAGGCAGCACAGCTTGATGGGCCTCCAAGAGGTCGTACTGTGCGCCACGACTGGCTCACCGCCAGCCTCTGCGGGTGCGTTCGTCCTGCACGACCTCCAGACGGGCAACGTGCTCGCCTCGTTCAAGCAAACCAGTTCTGCACCACATTGCAGCGCTGTCGTAGAGACCAAGGATGGCCAGGGAGGAATCATGCTTGCAGCGCAATCAGACAAGGCCCTCTTGAACGTCTATCATTTCCAAAAGGTGCGTACTTCTAGAAGGTTTAGAATCTGATACCGATGGATCGTACGAATAGGACCAGATCGCTCTTAAAGTGGTTTTACCAGAAAAGCTAACCTGTCTGGCGTTGGACCAGAACGCGAGATATTGCGCAGGCGGTACTGCCCAAGGACGGGTGCACCTCTGGGAGGCGCGTGTGGTCTTATCTGTCCCATGACTGCTGTCCCTGACCCTTTGGACAGTAGGTCGCGTCGGGCATACTTTACAACTCTTGGGATGCTCACTATCGCCAAGTGAACGTGCTAAAATTTACCTGCGATGGAACGGTATTAATATCTGCCAGCGAAGATTCTGGCGTTGGCGTCTGGTCAGTATCAAAGTCCGTGTCTAGCTCCTGGCGTATAGGATGGTTCTCTAGACTAAGCCCTTAAACAGACTGGTGGATGACGATCTTCAAAATGATCATCCTCTTCCACGGTTCACGCTATCAGATCACACTCTCCCTGTGACAGACGTCGTCTGTGGTCTAGGTTCGTTTCCGACGTGTCGTGTGCTAACTGGGTCCCTCGACCATACCGTAAAGGTGACTATTCTGTCAAACTGACCGAGTTCTCGGCTGATCCGAGCTCGTTTAGTTGTGGGATCTGGCTACCCAATCCTTGATAACGACTTTTCATTTTCCAAAACCGATACGGCATATGGCCTGGGATGTCACTGAACGCCTCTTCTTCGCCTCTTCACCCGACGGATCCATCTACCGGATGAATCTATTTCGTGAACGGGACACCAAAAATAATGTGGGATCTTTCATTGAAGCCGTCGGTGGCGCCGGTGCGTCCGACGTTGTCCATTTCGATCCAGGTGACACAATAGGCCACAAACGACTGATCGGAATTGGTCAACCCGTAACGGCTCTTTGTATCTCGCTGAGCGGGTCACTGCTTTTGATCGGAACGGCGCCAGGGCCCATCCATATCTACGATATTGCATCACATCAACCTTTACGGACTATCTCTACGCATCAGGGCTCGTCGATAACGTTCCTCGCAACGATGCTCAAACCCCCTGATCTCGTGGGCCACATCAGTCTATCTCTGAATGTGGCTAGCGTGACAGATGCCCGCGATGTGATGCCGGTACGGCCAGTGTCAGCGTTTCAGCGGATGAGAGATGCGAACACGAGAGAGTTGCATGAGGTGACGATGATGTTACCGATCACGAGCAAGGTGGGTCATCGATCATTTGTCATGCATTTATTTTGACCATTTATATCGACAGACACGGCAGATTGGCGGATGCAATTATGACTACCCGGAATTTCAGCGGGATCTTTTATCTTTTGTGCAACCGACCGAAGCAGTGCCTGTGGGAGCCCCGTTGACGAGCAGAGTTGCAGAGCTGGAGGCGGAAGTGGCACAGCTAAAGGAACAGCTGGGCAAGGCAAAGGGCGTGAATGATGCGATATGGCAAGTAGTTGTGCAAAAAGTGCTCAAGGGTAACTCTGAGGACGAGGAGTAGTAGTTTATTCGTGGCTGTGCAGACGTGAGAATGATCTATGAAACGGCACACGACTGACAGTGAGGACCAACTTGCTTGCTTGGACTCAAAATGGGCTTCAAACAAGGCGCCGTGCTCGCATCCTGCTCGTTTTTCCTGGGTGGGTCGTATTCTGTGTGCTGTAGGCTTGCTGACTCTTTATCAAGGGGTGCTGTTTATATGCTTCTTCGTGGACTATCGTATTTTGTACCAGGAATTAACAGAAGATGCCGTCAAGGATGGCTTCCAGTTTTACGCTACGTTTTTCAATGCTCCCCCCGCCATAAAGGTTGGTTTGTGACTGCTCTCAGAGGCAGCTGGTTGAACAAGTCTAGGCACTTTTGCACGGCTTCATAGGCGTCGGGCTCATCGGCCTTGTCGCGAAATTCCTCCAGTGGAGCGAGAGCGCCTTCTTCTTTGACGGCTCGAGTTTAGGTAAAGCCTATCCGTGTTCTAGGGTTGTATGTACTGACCCTCCCAAGTCGCCTACATCTTTGCGATGTCCGTCTACGCTGCCGTGACAATCCCGAACCTGCGCACCATCGTCACTCCAGCCGAGGTAGACACCATGGACGACCGCATTGAGGCGATGAGGATCCTGTCGGCTGGAAACACGATTATGATGCTCGTTCTCGGAGCGATACTAGGGTTGCAGGTAAGTCTCGCTTGCACACGACCCCGTTTCAGCGCAGCGCCCTTCTTCTGCGACGTCTGGTAGCCGACGCTGTGTTCCGCAGTCGTGGTCTTCTGCGAAGGCTGCTCGATTCTCTTCGTAGTATTTCGTGGTTCGCTGATGAGTACTTTTGGGAACAGGGCGGCCAGGAATACGCACGCAGGGCTGAGCTCAGGGAGGTAGAGAAGCTGGACAGGGCTGCAAAGGAGGAGGCTGCGCGCACTGCGAAAAATAAGAAGGAGTAGTCCTCATTTGTAGTTAGCATAACTTCTTGACGACAACACCGATGTCGTCCGATACACTGCTTGTGTGGTGCGCCGAGAATCGTATTCGAATCGACCCGAGGATTCAAATCAACCACTGTTGCGAACGCGGATTCTCTGTACACTCACGCGACCAGTGGATTGAAGATGCTTGCACCCGTGAGTACCGTTTTATTATTGTCCTCTGCACTAATTTTGTCTCGCAGTTGTGTATATTCCCAAGACCGCCATTTTGTCGGTCAGGTCGTGCTTCTACTCGCCCCATTTGACATTTGTACCATATGGTCATGGTGCACATCTTGCTCTGGCTCTCGCGCTCTACGGCGAACTGTGCGTAAATTCCCATCACCATCGGCCGCGATGCTGACTGCTCCCTGTCCACTCAACGCCACTGCTTGGTGCGTCCAAACCATCCTATCACGCCCATTCTCACACCCCAAAAACCCTAAAAATAATCCTTGCATGAACGCGCGAACTGGGATGCCAACTCCACTCGCTTGCTACTTCCGTACTCCTCCTGTGCTCTTCATCTTGGTGTCACGAATCCGGGATCTCCCCGCCCGGTGAATCGCCATCAACTGGAATCCCAACCTTCTTGCCATGGTTTAATACGACTTTATAAAGCTTGCGCGGCAAACACTCGAGATGGTTCGGCTACCTCCAGAGCCTACCGCGGGAAATGGTCGACATCGCCATGTTTTGGGGTGCCGGTAGCGCCTTTCATGCTCGGGAATGCACTTGTTCACACCGGGGGAGTTTGAGTGCCGATGATACAGATACTCGTCAACAACATTCGTCCCATCCTCAGTGTCCGTGGTGCGTATGGGCGCACGATAACCAAAATGCTAGGGAATGGCTCCAAGCCACGGAGGCTGATCGGGACCAAGTAGGTTTGATGGTGAGTGCGATAAGTCTATGTATAGCCCTCCCTGCCCCACTTGCTTCCGCATCTTCGAACCTTGTTTCATTTACTTTTTGTTTGTTCGGTCCCTTCGGGGTCCAGTGGAGTCCTCCTGGATAACACTTGTCACCCCCCTTTCCAATACTGCGCCTGTTTCCGCGCCTTCATCTCCCTTGTCACTTTGTGTCCTACTATCGCGGCATGCCGCCCTCAAACGGCTTCTGTTACGGTTCCATGTGATCCATCTAGTTTCAGTTTGGCAGACTATCACCCTCTTTTTCCCATGCGCTGCGGCATGCAGAACCGCGTATGCATGGTGATTGATGGGAATGGGTCAATTAGTGCGGTGAACATGCGTAAACCCAACCAGGCGGTTCAAGCAATGATCGTGACTCGGAAACGTCCGGTGGATCTTTTGATCTATCAACCCGCCTTGTGGCCGCACCATCATGATAACTGCGGCAGTATATCAGCCGCTGGTCCAGGCATCCCGCCACAAGGGTCCGCAATCCGCTATCACCAAAGCATGTCGCCCTCGTGGCCGAGTTTGTGATAACTGTTGTCTTTACATTCATTACCTGCATTCGATTATTTCCCTCCCTCGTTCTTTTGATTCCGCATAATTCATTATTGGGTGATCAGGTCTCCTTAACACCGGTGCTTTTCTGTTGATCCAAAATGTCTCCTTGTTCAGACTTTCCCTTATTCATCGTGCTATTGAGTTTTTTGTGGTCAAGCTTGCCCAATGGATCTCCGTGGACCCTGATCTAGCAGAACTGACCACTTGCTGCGTTCATCTTCCGTTCGATTCCATTCTCTGATGATCTGGTCCCGTGATTTCTTAGCCGCCTCCATGCCTCACCTAGGACTTGGCAACTAATGCATAGCGTGCACACAGGAAGAAGTACGGCAATTTTACCATGATGTCGTGGAACCCACGTTCCACGCCATTTCGACTACAGAAGGCCACCTGCTCGCTTGCATCGAACCAGACAACCCTGTAGATTCCTCCCCAAGCGACCCAAAGGCATATGAGGTTTCGTTCTCGGGATATTGCCATGCGTACTCACTCGTTTCGACACGCGCGTTCTGGGTAGATGCATACCATGGACCAGCCATGGTTCCAATTGCCGACGCGTAAGTCCCCTCACCGCCTTTTCCACCTGCACCATCCCTGTGCCCAGAAACGGGCATCTACTTCCTCTCCTGTTTCAATTGTTACAATGCTTGATCGTTTCATGAACAAGCTGTAAATTTGATTGAGAATCTCGAGTTCCTTTTTGTACTTGTGACTCGGGCAGACGGGAATTAGGCGTTGCTACCCTCTATCTGTCCAGATTAACTAATAGAAGGGCGCCTCGTGTCGGTCGTTTTCCCCCTCCGCCTGTCGCTCCGTCAGGGGGGGTTGTCAATGAAAATTCGATGGAAGACGAGGTTCCGCTCGGAGCTCATCGTCCGTTTGATCTCATCTTTTTTGTCGAATCCTCATTATTCAGCGTGCTTGAAGTTGATTATCCCTTGCAGGTTCAACCACACGAATGAAAATGATGTACAAATGGAGGTGAGTATAGAAATTCGATCCTGGTCGCACTCTATCCCGCAAGGGAAATGATGGTCGAAGCCTGTCCGTAAGTATACGCGAGGAATTGACGATTCTCGCTTACAGAGCGACTACGATGTTTGTATTGAATGTGGCTCGTTTGCTGAATGCGAGCACGACCGTGAGATGGGAAACACGACGGCTCCGCCATCAGTCCTGTCAAGCGCACACCCCCTCTCGCATGACGGCACCCCAACGTCCGGGGTGGTCGACTACCTAGAGATGCGAACCGTGCGAGCTGTCCCCCCGTGCAGTGAGGTGTTTAATACCTACGGTTACTTGTCCAACGCAACTCTTCTCTCTCGGTATGGCTTCACGTTGCCCGAGAACGAACGTGACACGGTTCGAATGGTGCTCGACCCGTTATCAACAGCAAGGCACCTCTTGCGGTGTGTGGGTCTAGACCAAGATACCGTTGGAGAGGAGGATGCCGTGATGGTGGCTGCTGCGTTCGGCTGGGTTGCTATCAGGAACACATTCAGGGTGCGTCATTTCACCGATCACGGCGGTGCTCCTCATTAACGACAAGGAACGACCTCAGGACGTCGACAATGAAGCCACTCGTTCAACACATGTGTCTGGGGTCGACAAGAGTGGCGCAGGTGAAACGTCTGCCTGGGAAAACATGTCACACGAGCTACTCCGCGTTTTTGCTTACGTGGCAGATGCATGGTGCTGGGATGCGGCATGGAACGACGATGATGGACTTGTGTTCAATCCGCCGTCGCACGCAAAACCCTTTTCGTTTCACATTGGCCATGTGCCTGTTCAGATTAGCCACGATTTGGTCATCAACGCTGACGGCAAGTTATCGCACCACCTTTGGTTGTTCTGCATCCTCGTTGCTTCGTTTGCTGCTCGGATGCATTTAGGTGCTTCTTTTGGGGAGCTGACTGAGCGCGGTCCTGGAGCCATCGGTTCGCTGGCAGAATTCAAGTCAATGTTAATTAACGTGCAGGGACGCGTCGAACGGCTTCATGTTTCCAGCGTTGACGGGGATGTACGAGGCAGTGGAAATCAAGGATCAACTACTCCTCCCTTGCTCAAACCGGTGCGCCCATCACTGGACTTGGATTACGACACGGAATCGGATGAGGCTGTACACCCTGACACGACTGCTAGGGGGTCAGCGATAGCGTTCGGAGACACGTTGGCTGGTATCGGAGCCCTTGGCTCCAGCCCATGTGGTCTATCTGATGCACCTGCCTCGAACGAGCCCCTTAAAACTAGGCAAAACCCTACCCTGCGCACAAGCTGCGCGCCCATATCGCCAGGATCTGGAGGTGCTCAAGTTCCCTTACCATCGTACCATGCACAATTGCGAGTAATAGAAGGGTCATACGGGGAAGCGTCCCCGTCGAGCTACGTGGACCGTACAAGTGGATACCAACGCGAGCCTAGCCCAAGTGCGGATGGAGAGCGGCATAGGAAGCGCGTCCGGCTCTCGAGCGGTTCCATCGTGGCAAACCGGAACAGCGGGGAGACTAACACGTTAGGAACAAACGCACCCGGATTTGCACGAGATGAGACTAGCGTGCTGGTACGGTTGCTAGCGCAGACGGTAGTCTGTTTGTGCCGCACACGCTATCGACCGCCAATAGTGCGCCAAGACGAGCGCGGGGCTGGGATGACGGCGGCAGAACTCGGAGAGTTGCTTGATGTACGTGTTTTCTCAGTATTCTCGGTTCATCATCCGTGTTGGGGCTGAAAATGCCCGATGTATTGACCCTGATTGACCGGGCTCGAGGCGATCAGAGGTCTGCATCACAGCGGGGAAGCCGTGTACGGACGAGTACGGTTTCAATGACCCGCATCGGCGTGATGGGGCACCAGTATGAATGAAGGGGGGAAAACGAGCCATGGCAAAAATCACGCTTGCTTGGCTTCTGATCAGAGCGAGGAAAAGAAACTGCCCATGCCCCGCGAGGAAGTCAGGGAGAGGATTGTTCCCCCCCTCTTTTCCGCTTTGTTCCCCATTGAGCGAACAATCAGATATGGACGGGAGATGATTTTTCCGTCGGTTGCTTCCTCTCTGGCCATTTCTCTCTGTCTGTATTGTCCCCTTTCCGCGATCCTGTGTGTCGCGGAGATGAGGTGATCGCCGTTGCTCCTAACTCTCTGCATCCTGTGTTTGTTGGGACGCGTAGGGGAGTGAGAACATTGATGTTACGGCGTATTTTTGTTCTTTGTTGCCCCTCTACGGCTCTCCCTCTTTTTGGTTTCCGCTCGCCTACCATTTGTGTTTTTCTACTATTTTTTTCTGTGGGTGTTTGAGACGGGAGACCGTTGCATCGTGAAGACGATCACGACCGCAAGCGGGACCCATTGTTCTCAGCAGCCATTGTTGGCCCGGAATGGGATATGACTTGCTGGGTTATTATTCTCTAACGATTTGCCATTGTTTTTCGGAAGCGTTGGATACGTGATCTGTACCTCACGCTCGTTTCATATGTGCAGTGGAACGCGTAACTAACAAGTATTACAGGATGTTCCAGACTGTATGCCACGTACGCGGCGTAGCATGCACTTGGCGATGAGCGAACGATCGCTTGTGGAAAGTTGCGGCGCGAGTTGGGCTGCCATACTTGGTGTATGACTTGGTTAGGCTCACGCGGGATGTCATGTGACGGGGGTGGGCGGAGGCAAATGTTGACGTTGGCGTTTCAACCGAGTCAGGTTAACTCCGTTTCACCGATTCAAGGGACATGCACGGAAAAGGACAAATTTTGGTGGCACTTTGCAGGATGTTGGGAATCCCAGCCGAACCCTGGGGTTTTTCCTCGACCCGTCGGCAAGAGCGCGGACCCAATTGAGCCGGTTCCGTGGGTGGGTGCACGTTCCTGGACCATTGTTTGGTCGCTGGGAGGGTACTTCGCGAAGGATTGGGCGTTAATGCTGCGCCGTTCTGACTCACGCGCCTTGTGCCGTATACGTAGCCGTTAACGACCGACGCGTTCGAGTCGAGTTTCCTAAAATGGATAATCCGAAAATAATTATTATTATCGGACATGATAAATTAAAAATGACGAATATGTGCTCGATCGACGATAACAGTGTAAATTAAATAATTGAATAGCTGACTAAGCGTCGCCCCGATTTGGAATGGCGAGATCTAGGAGGGATCTTGCCTGGCTGTAAATGGCAGTTGGATATATAAGAAGAGGGTACTCATCCACTCGACGCCCTCCCTCGTCCAATTTTTACTCTCTGCCATGGACGTCGACTGGTGTCTCTCCTGCGAACGCAAACTCGTATGTGCTCCCCCTCGTACCTCTCCGCCTGCTCACACCCTTTAGGACGACATGCCCTCCCCCTCGGGCCCATACTGCTCTACCGAGTGTCTCTCCTACGCCCAGCCCCCCAATCCTATCTGTACCCACATCCTCCACGACCAGGGCGCTCTCCGCATACACCAGTGGGCCCGCGCGATCCCCCCGCACGTCCCCGCAGGCGCACCAGCACATCCATTCGCCGACCTGACCCCCTCTCTGCAATCGGAGCGTCCCCCCTCGCCCCGTCTGCGTCCTCAGCCCACGCCCAAGCTGATCGAACGCACTGCTGCATGCACGCCCCTGCCCACGCTCTGCATATCGTCTTCCGCACACGTTCGACCGCCCCCCGCACGAGCAGCCTCCCATACATACTCCCAGCCGACTACGTCGACCATGAGCGAGGCAAGCACCTCCCTCTCGTCCCTCCTTAGCGAACCGCTGGTCGCCACCCCCGACGAGGACACCACGTTTGGTGCCCTTGTGCGCTGGGTCAGCCGTGACCGCGCAAACAGTACCAAGAGTACCGTGCAAGACTATGTGATCGAAAAGGTCACCGATTATTTCCCCCCTCTCCCCCATCCCAAGAAGACATCGCCCTCGTCGTCTAAAAAATTAAAACCCCTCCAGCCCCGTTTCAAACACTCGCCCAAGAAAGCCGTCGCACCCCCAGAGCGGGACCACTCTACGCCCACTCATTCCCACACGCCGACCCCCGTTATTTTCCCCTCGTGTCGGGCGTGGGTCGACGATGAGGACCAGGCTCGAGAGGAGTTTTTAGTTGCCCCACAGCCCCAATATCACCCCTGTTACTATCAGAAATGCGAGTCCTCGCAGGCCGAATCGATCTACCGGGTGCAGGCGCCGTCCCTCTCGTCTTCTCTCTCGAGTACGGACTCGTCGATACTCCTCATAGCTCGCAAACGTACGGATGGTCTTAGAGGGCGCAATGGCGGAAAAGCGATCGCGGCATGACCTTTCTTTCGTAAAATTCGATTTTTTGCTCTTCAAAACTTGGACGCTTTCATTCCCGATCGCGCAGCGTTGCAACCGCCCCCCTTTTTTTCCTGTATGATTGATGCCAAGTTGAAGACAACAACGATCCTTATTCTTTTTTTTTTTTTCCTCTCACAACATCCACGCTCATTAACCTTTTTTCCTTCTCATCACCACCTCACTCACACACTTGTATATACATGCATATACACATAGATAGATAGGTCTCCCTTTGCATGCCTCCTCGCATAGACAACTCCCATCTGCTTTTCCCATTTTCGTGGCATTGATTTATTGTACGATAGAGCCGGTGAATGGATGGAATATTATTCGTGTTCTTGGATTTCATTTGCGAGAATGACTTGTGTGAGCCTGACGACGAGGTGGTAACGAGGTGGACTCGTTTTGGCTGAGACGAAACAAGAGCATACATCAAGCTGATGCGACTGATCGTTTTGCGGGGCCCGGGACGTTGTTCAGGTCGCCCTTGTCCTCCACCAGGCAGGCAGCACCCCAGAACGTTGGAACTTGGGACTTGGCCTGTTCTGACGGGGGTGTTACCCACGGGCCCTTTGCGTGGGTACGCGTTGGTTAGAGTTTCGCCAAGTACAATTCAGTGAAGCGAACAAAGGCACGGTTAGACGCTCAACACGTTCTCTGTGCGAAACGGCGTGCAGCCATATGGTTTACTCGCCAGGCTGTTGTGGTTTGGGCCCGCGGAGGCTTATCGCCGCGAGCCAGTTGTCCACACGACGTGTACGACTGCTGTGCGTACCAGATTCCAGACATGACAGTTTACAGCTTGCGAGACTCATGTGGTAGACGTGAAACGCTTGCCGTGGTTAGATTGGGATGGCGAGATCGATGGCACGTTCAACAGGCTCAAAAGGCACCGCCGTCAGACGGGATACACGCGTGTCCATTCCCATTGCTGGCGGCCTAGAGGCCTTGCGATCGATTGTCCACACCTGAGCGGACCTGTCCACCGTGCACGATGGCACAGCAGAATAGCGTCATGCGCAGGGGTCACATCTCGATCTGGGCAGTGTCCATGGTGCGAGCATCGCCTCAGGTTGGGGTGACTTGATCGGCATCGTCCTTGTGTTGATAACGACCGTCACTTGCTTGCCTTTTTCTCGCGAACGACGATCATGCTTATCTCGGGCGAGCGTAAAACATGTACCAGGTGGTGAGATGAAACGTGCGCCTACAGGACCTGGGTTCTTGCTGACCTGTACGGTTTGTTGGGCATACCGGGACCGAAAAGCCACCCATGTCAAACTCTACCGGCCCGGCAGCAAGGAAGGAGGCGGTGAAGAAAGAGTATAGCGTCATAACCTAGAAAATCATGTCATTTTCGCGCATCGCCCGACGCGCGCTCTTCAAGTCTGTGCACGTCTTGCATTCCCATTGTCTCCCCGAGCGCCAGCTATACCGTATGGCACTGGGAACATTCTTATTGTCAAAATGCCAGTGGCACTCGCAGCTACCGCCCCGTCGGGCACCCACTCTACCTGCAACGTCAACTTTAGGATAGGCTTGAGTTTTCCTTTTGCAGTCCCGCCTATGGGTCCACGTCCTTCTCGTACGTCCACCGACGATCGCGTTCGCTCGGTTCCGCACATTGCCCAAGACATACCCGGAACTTGCCTTGCGTCCGGTAAGTCGATCCCTGTCCCATATAATTAGACTTTTTGTGCACAAGCGTACGGCGCAGCTCTCCCGCTGTCCCATACGTACAGCCTTGTTCGGGACCCAAGTCCGCCACGAATAAACGTGTGACGTCGACCGACGTACACTCCGGAGCTTGTCCGGTTTGGTTGATGCTCCGATATGATGGGGAGTTACCCTGTTGGGTAGAATGGAGCATTGTCATATGTACGCCCCACCCCGAGCTGTCCCGACGCTCCAAATGAAGCACGTCGCGAGGAGAGTGCGCCCCACGACGCCACCGATCCTAAACGGGGCGATATGAGGGGGAAGATCTTCTTTGGAAGGCAAGAGAGGGGTACCGGTTCGTATGAAACACCGGACGATCAGTGAAAATTTTTTAGGGCTGGGAACGCGGGAGGATGATGGTTTTTTGGAGGGTCACGTCGTCTGGTTTGAAATGTAAACGAGCGACTGCGCACGAGGAGGGTACATCGGCGCTAGAATCCACTAAAGTACTTAGCCAGGCATCGGTATCAAAAAATTACCATTTACCAAGGTAGAGTTATCCTCGCGTATCAGGCAAGGCGCGGTTCGCCTCAAGACGGCCGACTTATCCCAGTTCAGGCACTCTGGTGTGAGCCAAGCCTTTTAATTATCGCTTTTTTGCGCGTAGGCGTCGAGGTGAAAGTTTTGACGAGAAGCTCACCCTGCCCTGCGGGGTGGAAATATCTGAGGCTGCATGGTGACATCCGGTCCTCTGGGTCTCCACCATCAAGGACACATATGGCGCAGTGCGACCGGTCGTCTGGGAGTGTCAAGGTTATAGGGTGCGTTCACAATGGACGCGCGTCCCGACGGTCTCGGGCGGTGAGCGCATCCATACAGCTCAACGTTAAGCCACGTTATGACAAACGTCGGCCTACCCCCCGATAGTGACTCAGTCTCTGTTTGTTGGTCGTAGACATCCAAATTGGCATTGACCAGCTGCGCATCTGATATTTACGACAAGGTGACCTTATGGCCACTGACTGACTCAGCATTGCGCCGTATAGTTTGTCACTCCACCCTGTACACCAAGAACCGAGCGATGGCGGGGGTCATCATCGTCCGGTGCTAACACAGACACTGGTGGCCTCGGCTGAAATACGCGTCTATTCAAGTACAAGTTACATCCAAGGCACCGAGGGATTCGCCTTATCGCCTGCGGATTAGATATGAAAGATAGAATCCAACGCTCGTCATAATCATAAACTGTCATCAAAATCTGATCCCAATCAAGTCCTGCTTGCGGAACCAAACTCGCTCGATGCGTCATCCACGCTTCTGATAGCGTTCGTCCTGCACCAACTGCACGATCAGAACAACTCGTACCGTATCATCCCCGGGTGATCCGCACCTCACCATCATCACTTGCGTCGATACACGCCAGACGCTGAACGCGGCGGTTGATAGCGCGGGATCTGCGGGCTCTGGTACGGACGCCCCCGTGGCTGCGACACCGACGACGCTTGTGACGGATATGGGTATGGTTTATTGGGCAGCGGCGCCTGCGCAGGGGCCCAGTGCACGTGTCGAGGTGCTTTCAACCCCCGTGGTGGCGGCAGCGGTGGCGCATGCGGGCTCCCCATCCCCTTGGCAGAGCGCAGAGGGGGGAGGGCGAGGTCCCGCTTCTGGTTCGGGTGAAAGTGGAGGTGGAGGCACTGCAGCGGGTCGCGCGGTGGGGGAGGACGTGCGGGTGGCCGTGCGACAGGCCTGCGCGACGGTGCTGCAGGACGGGGGACGAGAACAGGTGGGTGATGTGGCGGTCGTCGAGGCTGAGGACGGGCTTGTGGCATGGGCGCAGCCCGCTTCCCGTGCGGACGGGCGATCACGACGGGGGGACGTTGGGGATGTGGTCCACGCGCATCCCGCGTCCTTCTGAATCGGCTCAACCAGTCAAAGGTCATGAATGTGAGTGCGATGGGGGGGGAAGAGAACGATGGGGGTGGTGGTGGACCTCCTCACGAGGGACATTAAGAGCACCTGGGTGAATGATAAGGGAGGCCACATGCGCTCAAGGCCAAACTTGGTGCTAACGTCAACATTCTTCTTTGTGCTGCAGCGTCAGATAGAAGGTCGATTCGACCAATCGCAGCCTGCGGTGTTTGCGAGTCTGTGTTCCAATTCTCGAAGCTGTTTCATCATCAAGCTGTTTCCGTATCCATGCCGGAGATGAGCACAGCGCACGACCTTGGACAGCACACGTCGCCATTTGAGACACGAGATGTTCGGCCAACAAGTGTGACACCGCATTGGTTTGCAAGCAGGATGGATAATACAAACCAAGGCTAGGAAATACATCCGGGAAGACAAAGCGTCTACTTGTCATGCTCTCCACGTCGCCTTTTTGGTTTCAACGTACACTTATGCACAGCAAATCACTGGGGAGGTCCTTGAAACCTGAATTAAATTAAAAAATCGTCACAGGTGCAGTCGATCGAATTAAAGACATGCTTACCCTGGGGGTGGTGGTCCTCCGAAGCCCGGTGGCGGTGGGAAAGAACCACCAGGGGGAAAGCCTGGCGGCCTGAAACCAGGTGGGGGACCAGGCATGCCAGGAGGAAAAGGCCCCGGAGGTCGCCCCATTGGAGGTACACCCACTATATGGAGATCAGGTGTCAGTTGACAGTGCATGCAAAGAAACACGCACTTGGAGGCATCATTCCAATACCCCGCCCGGCAGGCATACCACGCCCGGGACCGACAGGAAGCTATACATTCAGCTCCGTGGATCGCTCACTTGTATGCAAGATTAGCACGTACAGCATTCTTTTTGTCATCATCTACGATGGGAGGCGGTCCCTCAACGCTCATGCTGACAACCGTTTCGCCACGCAAGATGACGAGTCCGAGCGTTCGTTTGATCTCTTGTTCAGGTGGGGTTTCAGTCTCTCCGGGCTTTTTCTTGGGTCTAACGCGGCGAAACTCTTCACAGTCAGCCAGCACGAGGTTCATGTGCCTGTCGAAGGCGAGCATCTGTCCGGTCAGCGCACGACCGTCGTTGATAGTGACCTTGAGCCTCCAGTTGATGAGGCCGAGCATCTTTCCGCCTTTTGACTTTGGAGGGGGCTACAGGGGTAAACTGAGATCATGTCCTCCGAGTCTGCGAGCGATACTCACCATGATGGGCGCGATGACTTTTGATATGGGTCAACGCAACAAACGATACTGAGCAAATGAGCCCTAGATGCAAACACGTGCAAACACGGATGGTGGCGGTTCTCGTCCTCGGCCAGATAAAATCTAAAGATATGTGTCCGAGGACGTCACGTTCATATTCATGCCTCTAAACACGCCGTTGACCCGTTTACTAGGCATGTTACACTGTTCATACTACACTGTGGTATACATGATGTCCTCTCAGATGTGAAACTTCCCATCGTCGCAGCCCCCATGGGAGGTGCGAGCGGCGGATTACTCGCAGCACAAGTCAGCGCTGGCGGTGCCTTTGGATTCATGGCTGCAGGTGCTCACACCGATCAATACCTGAGCGCTGATCCTCGAACCACGGACAGGCTACACAAGCGCGCGGGGTCTGATCGACGAGTTCTCCCTCGCGCGCACAACGCTCGGTCTGTCCCCCTCGGACCCCCTCCCAATCGGCGTCGGCTATCTCGGCTGGCAGCTCGAACAGCCCTCGGCACAACCAGAAGCGGTACTCTCAGCCGCCCTAGACAACTGCGTCCGCGCGATCTGGCTCGCGTTCGGGAACGAGATCGCGCGGTGGATCCGCTTTGTACGCGACTACGATGCTGCACACCACCGCACACCGCACACCGCGATATTCGTCCAGGTGTCCTCTGTCCAGCAGGCCCTCGTTGCCGTGAACGAATGGAGGGTAGACGTCGTCGTCGCCCAAGGTGCGCTGCCCTCACCCCTCCATCGCGCTCATGCGAATGCGTGCAGGCCACGAGTCGGGGGGACACGGATACGGCGCCGCGCCCCCGCTTTTTTCGCTCGTATCGGATATTCTTGCCGTGCTGCCCGAGGACGGGCCACCGCTCTTGGCAGCTGGCGGTGTGGTCAACGGTCGCCAGATTGCTTCCCTGCTCGTCCTCGGCGTGGCTGGTGTCGTGCTTGGAACGCGCTTTTTGATGACCCCAGAAAGCTTGTACAACGATGCTCAGAAACAAACCCTCGTGGCCGCTAAATCCGACATGACAGTGCGGACGATGGCGTTTGATCATGCAAGGGGCTCCTTGGAGTGGCCGACAGGCGTGGATGGGAGGGGGCTCTACAATAGCACGGTTAAAGACTTGGACAGTGGCGTTGACGTGGAGACGGTGCAGGAGAAATTTCGACAGGGTGTGCGCAGCAATGACCCCGACCGAATGCTCGTTTGGTCTGGCATGGGAGTAGGACTCATTTCGGAAATTAAAGGGGCTAGGGTTAGTTTCCTAGCGATACCCCCGTTCATCGGCTGATCGTGCGCAGGAGGTCGTGCAGGAACTTCACGAAGATATTTTACAGCGACTCAAGTTTAGTTCAGAGCTCGCGCGATAGCGGACTACAATGTTTTCGAATTTGACTGATGACAAGACGGGTCCAAATTTGCATCATCATCATCATATCATCACCTGTCAACACGTCAACATGTGTTCTCACCATATCAAGTCATCAAGTCGCTCAATCACCGGTGGTGTTGACCGTGGAATTAGAAGCATGAATCGGTGAGATAGGTCGGAGTGTAGGTCATGAGGTCCTGTAAAATTAGTACCCTCTCAGCTGCGAGCGGTAATGAATAACTTGCAGAAATCCCTTCATCACGTCGCCTCGAAAAATGCATTAGTCCGATAGCCGAATGAATCGATAATTGTCCAGCAGGCAGTCTGAAATACATTGCGTCTATTGTGACACGACCTCGAGGTCTCATCTTACAACAATTTAGTGCATAATTTCCACCGTCAAATCTCCTTGATTTATCGAGTCACCTAGTGACCAATGTCAAGGATCGAACTCCGATGGAAACAAACCTTGCTCACCTTCATTGACGACAACACGTTTGATGTGGCCAGAAACGGGAGCGGTGACAGCCGATTCCATCTGATGATTTCAAATGAGATGATGAATATGACATCGTGTATGCCAGCTCACCTTCATGGCGCTCAAGACTGGAACCGAACAAAAAATGACCAGTGTCAAAATGAATTTGTTGAATGGATTGGTTTGACTGACCGCAAAGAGGATCACCCTTCTTGATCTCTTGGCCTTCCTTGACCCTGACCTCAACGACAACGCCAGACATAGGTGCCCCCACTGAGCCAGGGACACTGGTTGCCTTCTCCCGCGAGACCGTTTCCACCGCGGAGTTCTTGTCCTCAACGGATACCGCGCGTACCTAAATGTCACCTCAGTAAAGTTCGTGGAAATGACATTTGCTTTTGACATTACCTCGCCGTTGACTTCGAACCAAACATCGCGTTGGGCACGGCCTTCGACAACGGGCCCTATAGCCATCAGACGGATGATGAGAGTCTTTCCTTTTTCAATGGAGACATGCATTTCTTCTCCGGTGGCCGGACGACCTAAAAAGTACCGTGTGGGAAGTACACTGCGCGCAACATATCCATATAATTCCACTCTCAATTTCAAAGAGTTACACACCTGAGGTCCCCATATTTCTCCAAGAACCCCTGGTACTCTTCGAACACCTAGCGGAGTTACATGAGTACTCCGCACCAGGTGATGGGAACAGAAGACACGACAAACCTTGGGGTACATGACATATGAGGTCACGTCCGCATCTGTGATGTGTTTTCCAAATTTGCTTCGCAAATCAGCCTTGATCTTTTTGAAGTCCAAGGGTGCCAGAGTAGCACCGGGTCTGCCATCGATTCTTGGCTTATTCCTGATCACCTTGGTACGTAACGGCTCTGGGAAACCTCCTATGGGTTGCCCAAGGTAGCCCTGGAAGAATTCAACAACGGATGAAGGAAAGTCAAGTTGATCTGCGCGGGCAAGCACAGCCTCTTTGGTGAGAGAATTTGATGTCATCCATTGTGCAAAGTCTCCAACCACCTTGGATGATGGCGTAACTTTAACAATGTTACCGCACTTGAAAAAGAGTGAGGCATGGAACGTGATGACAGCACTTTCCACGCACAAGTTCATTGGCCTCAATATACTTTTTCTTGATCTCTGCGTGAGAATGTGATGTGAGCATTGGGGCAAATACTTGGCAAGGTATAAATAATGACCTGTCCATTGTTTTCCCAAACCAAGTTGGGCAGCTTGGAACTGCGCAATCATTAAGCCAACGCGCATTGAAGTCACAAAGCTCAGATCTCACCATGAGATTGGTGTATTGTCCTCCTGGCATCTCATGATCGAAGACGCTCGAATCCGATGCACGGACATTAGCCTCAAAGCAGCTGTACAGCATGCGGACCTGACTCCAGTACGAGTTCAGTGCCTGAATATCAGCGTAGCGGATGCCGGTGCCTAATTTTGTTTGCTCCAGTGCCATGCAGACCGCACCCATCGATGGCTGTGAAGTTAGCCCAGACATGCCTTGTCACCAGTTAGTGTGATTGAAAACATGCTCTTTGGGTACTCACTATCAATCGCAACATCAACGATATCAGCGCCTGCGGCCGCGGCCGCCAACATAGAAGCAGTCGCGATTCCAGCCGTATCATGGGAATGGACGTGAATCGGAATGTCAGGATACTTCTCTCTGATGGCTCCTATAAGACTGCCATGGACGTCAGTCAGTTATGTTGTGGATAGTAAATACTAACATCTTCGCTGCTTCTGGCTTGAGCAGCCCAGCCATATCCTTTACACCGATAATGTGGACGCCCTCTTCAACAAGTTTGTCGATGAATTCCAGATAGTACTCGAGCGTATACTTTGTTTCCCTAGGGCTGGCGAGATCACCACTATAGCAGACAACGGCTTCAACAACGCCTCCGGCCTTCTTGGCGGCATCAATTCCAAGCCTCATCTAAACAAGGGTCAGCATCCAGGGACATCGAGTTCAATACTCGGCCTCACATTCTCTGCGGGAGTTAGGCTAGATCAGTGGACCGCCAACCCTCAGAACGGGACACACACCAAAGTAGTTCAAGGAGTCGAAAACTCGGAAGATGTCAAGCCCATTCTCCACAGCTTTCTTGGAAAAGTCATAGATTGCATTGTCGCTAGAATGAAAATGAACAAATGTTGCAAAATATTCTGAAAACTTACGGATAGCTAGTATACCCAACACCATTGGCGCCACGCACGAGCGCCTGGAATGGGATATTGGGCACTAACTTACGGAGAGTACGCTAAGACTATAGGTTAGCGGGCAAACTCGTCAACTCAACGGATCCCGACTGACCAATCGTTCCCAAGGATCCTCATACAGGAATCGCATAGCAACATCGAACGTAGCTCCACCCCACATCTCCAAGCTGAAAGCGTTTGCGAGAGCATAGCTAGTCTCTTTCGCAATATTGACCATATCAATAGTCCGAAGACGGGTAGCAAGTAAAGATTGGTGAGCATCTCGCCATGTTGTGTCCATAATAAGGGTGCCTGGGTACTCTCGTACCGCCTTGGCGAAGGCCTCGGGCCCATGCTCGACAATGATGTTACGCCAACCAAGCTGGCACGGCCGCGTGGTATCGAGTGGCGGATCGTCTGGATCTTCACGGTTCTCCAACGTGGGAATAGATATTTCGTACTTGAGACCTGGTTCTCCAGATTGACCTTTGATAGAGCTTCCGTTCACCGCAAGATCTCCGAGATATGCAAGGACCTTCTGAGCACGGTTTTGACTCTGTACAAGTTTGAAGAGCTCTGGAGTATCATCGATAAACTGAAACAGCATGAAAAGGTTGAATGCGACGGAACTTCAACACATACAGTTGTCCAGGTCTTTCCACCAACGAAGACGTCGTGCGTAAGGAGGCGGAACAAGAACGGGATATTGGTCTAAGAAATATGTTAGTTCAACCTCTAGGGCATTGTCATTGAGAACAAACCTTGACACCGCGGATGCGGAACTCGACAAGAGCACGAAGCATCTTACGACGGGCAACCTCATACGTCGTGCCGCTGACTGTACACTTGACCAGCAAACTATCATAATGCGGCTAACAAGCGTACACACTTGAACGATGTATCCCCGTAGACTTCTTGGATACTTACCGTGATCTGTGCGCCAGCAAAACCGGAGGATGCATCCAGACGGACGCCATTACCACCTGCACTGCGGTATACCTCGATTTTCCCCGTGTCTGGCTGGAAGCCTGCTGCTGCGTCTTCGGTGGTGACACGACATTGAATCGCAAAGCCTCTGCGAGTGATAGCCTCCTGAGTTAACCCAAGCTGTGGAAGAGTGGCTCCTGCCGCAATCTGGATTTGGGCAGCGACGATGTCAATCCCAGTAATCTCCTCTGTGAACCAACGAAGCTATATTGAGGGAAAGAAGTAAAGATGCATTTAAAAATGCACCTGTGATAGTGTGCTCGACTTGAATGCGAGGGTTGATCTCGATGAAATAATGCCTGCCCGACTGGTCGACCAAGAACTCGGCAGTTCCAGCATTCCTGTAGCCCACACTTTTGGCGAGCTTAATAGCGTCAGCCAAAATGGCTTGGCGGACTTCTTCAGGGAGATGTGTAGCAGGAGCGACCTCTACGACCTTTTGATGACGCCTCTGCACTGAACAGTCACGTTCAAAAAGGTGGATGGTATTGCCAACCGCGTCAGCCAGAATTTGGACTTCAATATGTCTGGGACGTTCCAAAAAGCGCTCGATGAAGACTGTACCGTCCCCGAAAGCAGACCTCGCCTCGGAGACAGCACGTTCGAATGCATTCTGAAAATCAGATTGTTCGCGCACAACACGCATACCTCGACCTCCTCCGCCCATAGCAGCCTTTATAATAACTACACACGATAATCAACCATCCAAAAGCATGTACATAGTCTAAAACTTACCTGGGAAGCCATACTCTTTAATGAACGACTCTCCTTCAACATATGACGCGACAGGTCCTGGTGTTCCGGGGACGACTGGGACACCGACTTTGATAGCTACAAAGACCTTACATCAACTTTGCGCATACAGGGTATCATATCGCATATACCCAGTGTGCGTGCCTTGGTCTTGTCACCAAGGCCATCGATGACTTCAGGGGTCGGTCCAACGAACGCGATACCCGCCTGCTCGACCTTTTGGGCAAAGGTGGCGTTTTCCGACAAGAAGCCGTAACTATATAAAGGAATGAATACACGCGTGATAAGATAAGCGATAGCGAGCACCCGGGATGGATCATGTCGACGCCGTGCTCGAGGGCGATCCTGATGATATCGTCCTGGGCGAGATACGCACCAACAGGAGTGAGACCTTTGCCAACTTGGTATGCTTCATCGGCCTGTGTGACGTGTTAGGCACTGAAACGATGGGATTCACACGTCACACCTTCTGGCGGTGGGCTGAAAGACGGTCCTCGAATGAGTAGATTGCCACGGTGTGCATAGCCAACTCGTGGGCTGTCCGGAACACCCTGATAGCAATTTCCTAGCGAGGACGATCACGTTAGGCAGATCACTGAATCAAGGTAAATGGACTTGCTCCACGGTTGGCCACGAGAATCTTGGTCAAGGGGCCACTGTGTCCAGCAGCCTTTCTACGCATGGTCTGGATACTGTGCACGGGTGTGCCAGGCGCACTGGGCGACCCGACAAAGGTGTGGGCCAGCCTGGGTGGATGAAGGAACTGTGAGGAAGTAGCCATGATCGTGGAAGGGGATCAAGGGAAAGCGAGTCTGGGCAAATGGCTTTAAGGGAGTCCGAAAGGGAACACAACGGACACGACGATTTCCGAGGGCCGAAAGCCGAAAGCCTTCGGGAATACATCAAGTTGAACACTCCAGATCCCGTCGCTTTCCGGACTTAGGGCGGCATCCGCATCAACTCCCTTGCTCTGGTGTGAATCAAGCTGGAGAATAGCCTATAGTGAAATCTCATCTATTTGGAGTGGCGCGGCGAAATTGTCGCCGGTCCAAAGGTACAGACAACAATCACGAGTGTTAGTTCCGACTGGAGAGCGGGAGAGTATTCTGTCTGCTCTCCAGCCTTTTCTGATTGTTCTTTGCAATCGCATACATGACACCCGCAAAGAACCCAACTCCGATCGCAGAGACGGATCCGATCGTGATGGCATCACCAAAGAATAACATCCCTGACGCCGCCACCGGCAACTTGTTCAGCGCGCCAACCATGCTGTTATCGCGTCTGTCAATGTAATTATCAATCGTGCTAGATGCGCACCTGTATGTCGTACTGCTCGTTGTCCGGACGCACCAGGCTGTGGTGTATGAGATGCCAACTGCTGCTGCGCCAGAGAACGCGATAGCAAATAGCAGCAAATGTCGTGTTTCTTCAGGGCTGGATGGGCAGCCGTTAATTCAAGACCCGGTGTGACCAGCGGTACCTACAAATTACGTGACAGGTTTTCGGTTCCCCAGTCTTCCAGGATGATAGAAAACACGATCAGTGTAGGAATCGACAGCAAATTGTTGTAGAACATCGAATCCCAGTCGGAAAACCCTGTGACCTTGATACGTTTTCGCATCAACAGGACCTGTCAGTGAGTTGTTATCAGATTTCCATCGAGATATACCAAAAATGAGGTGTGACTTGCATAAGCAGCACTTGCTAGACAGTTGAGCAGCATCCAAAAGTACCCTACATGCATCGTCTTGATCGCATTGGAGAAGAGATCCAAGCCAACACCCATAGCTGCGCTAGCTGGCGGTACAGCGCTAACAGGGTACGCCGCGTTGTTTACATCAGTCCAAGCCGCAAGTATTGAAGATAGAATCTAATATTTCAGAAGGAAAAATACGTTCATTCGCAACGATCATGACGTTACCGTGCAACACTCACCATCAATAGAAACGCGATCATGGTAAGCCCAGTTATTCGTCCATTAAACCACATTACCTCCCCGTATGCCTGTGTAAACTGGTGAGAAATATCGATCAGTCATGATGTGACACGCGCACGATAAGGATGATGGTCAGGTTCTTGAAAATTGTGTAGACGGGTATAGTGAGGTATTGCTTTGGGGAATTAGTTCGGGGATAACAAGATCTATGTCAAGGACTTACTAGACTCTTGGAGCCAGTGTATATAACAATAACAAGCAAGGTGCTCACAGGAAACCATGTTTTAGCATCCTGTACATCAAAATTCCGAAAAGAGATGATGCCCATTTTCTTGACAACGATTACGCATGCACTACAAACAATACTTTGCAAGGAAAGCAAAAGGAAGGTCATATTGAACTGCTGTCCAGACACCACGAACTGGGCTGGTGTGAATGATGATTTCATTTAAAATATACCATGGGGACATACCTTGTTCACAATGGTCATGAGGATAGATGCAACGCAATAAGAGACAATCGATAGTCCTAAGTGCTAGTTCGGACATCCTGCACTTGGTGACATTGACATTCACCCACCAGCCGAAGACACAGAGCTGTCTTTTTGATTGCCTGTCGCAAGATTCCTCTTCAATTCAGCTACATCCTCCTCGACCTCGTCTTTTGAGCTAGCCATGAGTCAAATATTGACCGAGTGTGATCTGACAGCAAGAGGGAATGTTAGTTCGGTTAGCAGAATCGCTAATAAACTGACACAGTACCTGCAACTTGTAAGCGTTCAAGTTTAGTGGACCACGTACAAGGCCCCGTAATCACGTGATTGCTAGTTTTCTTGCAGGACACCCCTGAGGAAGTTGATCGGAGACATTGATGGCCGAAACCCTCGGGATGCATACTTATATTTGGAGGATGTGGGCGAGTCCTACAGCTACCCTCGTAACTGGATACTTTCTTCCTGCACTATTCCTGACCTGATCTCTGGGACCCGACTCAACAACAGCACACTGAACTAGAAGACCTATTCTTGTTGATTTCTACGCATCTCTCAAATCCGTTAAGCGAGACCTGCGCATCAACCACACCCATGTACATTGTTGCATTCCCAAGTAAAAAATGTGAAATCAATAAGATGAGTATCAAGGAGCGAGTGATTGTAGGTGCATTCTCCAAGGGACTCTATGATTGTTCATCTGAAGCTATCACTAGATATACTGCTTGACCTAGAATTGCGAAGGAAAAATTGACATACCGACGCCACTCAAGGTTGCGCCTCACCAGTTTCCACCCCTCTTCATAGCGCCCCGCCGCATCACCGTATACAGACGGTTCGTGAAAACGAGAAGACACGCCACGGAGCAATGGAATGTGCCAATGGAGGAACTGTGCCACTGCTACAGGCGAGTTGATCGGCGAGTTGACAAACGAGATGTGTGTCAGTTCTGGATTGTGCACGATCCATGGTGGTCCGTTGGGCGGCACTACTGTCGCATCTACAGTGAGGTAAAGACAACGAAGGTGCTGGCAGCACTCGACGAGCGAGACCAGTCCATAAAGGGTGATGTGCATATCCGGTTGTGTGAGATGCTCATGTGGGGTGCAACAGCCAGTCAAGTGCAGGTCCTGGAGCAGGGGCAATTGACGCGCCAGGGAAGCTAAGTCGTGATTGTCGATGGTAAGGCAATGATCGAGGTTGATGTCCAGTTCACGAAGGTGAGATAGACGGGCGAGAGGACAAAGGGTGTCATACGTGAGAAGGTCGTGCACAGTGGTGAACTGAGGCTCATCTGAGTCATTCAGAGACAAGGAAAGAGTGAGGGACTGGAGAGAATTTGTGCGCTGCAGAGATGCCAATGCATCAAGGAATGCAGCTAATGCTTGGATAGTGGGCCGAGAACAGAGGTTAAGGCGAAAGGAGCGAAAGGCCTGGCACTTGGAATGCAGGAGAGTAGTCAAGAAATCGAGATCCCATATCCGCAAGGACATGTCCGTCACGCTGCGGAATGGGATGGTGTCAGATGGGAGACGAAATTGGCGTAGACATGATTTATCGGGATGGAGAACGAGTCTCAAATCTTTGACCCTGGGAGACGTGGCAATATGTGTTAGCGCAACGCCATCGATGGGAACACCAACACAAAGACATTCAAGGTGTCGGAGGAAGGAGGTGCCGTAGGAGAGAGATCTGATGGTTGTTTGAGATACTTTCCATCCCGTAATGTTACTGTGGTAAATAGCAACAGACTCCAGGTTTGGGCAACTGCGGCACAAACCAGAGAGAAATGACTGGACCGTTGCATCGTTCATGTCTCTCAGAACAAGATCCACAGAAACCAGGGATGGACTCAGCAATCTTTGGAGAAGTTTGATTGAACGAGATGCAGAAAGGCCACCACTGCGTGCGGGCCAAGAGAGCACCCTGAAGTTGGGAAAGAGCAGACAAGGCTGTATGCCTGTGGCTTGCAAAAACCAACAAGTTTCTTGGTCGACAAGGTGGACCCTGAACTCCTTGACGCGATACGTGTATCGGTGAATGATACCCCATTCGGCTGAGGACAATGGCATCTGTTTACAATGTGAGTTCGAAAGATACCACCCAACCAAGAATAACTGAGGCGTGCATTTATCTTCTTTTCATTCCACACTGACACAATACATCGAATGAGAGGCCTGAGAGATTCTAACCTGCTCCAAAGGTAGTCCAGAGAAGGCTCCGAGAAGGCACGACATATTTGGATCAGGGTGAATAACGTCTGGTATGCCTCCCTGGTTCTTTTATGAGGCCAATCTGGCAAAAGATAACCCAATACACAGTAAATTATATCTTCCTGCAAAAATGAATTTGGAGTCGGAACAGCTGGGTTAGTCCGTGAAAGCTCCATGACAATCATGTTACCACTTTAAGGCCTCTAGCAGCGAGCACGGCACGTCAGGATAGCAAGTCGAAGTTGAACGACGATGAAATGGCAGTTGGCAATGTCGACGCTCACAGTGCGCGGCGAATTCCGATTTTCTTGGTCTAGCCTATCTCAGCTAAGACCCGTCGGTCAATCCACTTTTTGAATCTTGGTATACCACTGTGTCCAAGACTAATGTTGAGAAGCTCGCAGTAATGTGATGGTAGGATAACCCGAGCGATACGGTGAATCGAGGCTGGAAGGGAAATTTGCTGCTGTGATAGAGTCGCTAGCTTAGTACATACTTAGCCTAATCTAGATCTGATGGCCTAATCAGATGCATCGAGGGACTCTGGCAGCATCATACACTATGTATATTCGAGCGAAATACTCACTGGCAATGCCAGTGGGTCTTGAAACCCATTTCAAGCGACGTCTCAGGGAAATTGTCACATTCTCGCATAGAATCTGTCAAGTACTCAGCGCTCAGCTCTCAAACGACCGAAATTTCGACGTTCCGAAACTGCTTCGCGGTCAGCTGGAAACCATTCGTGTCTCTGCTGGTGCTATTCTTCGAGGCTTCGCTAAAGCATTTCTCACGAGTCACTTCCTTGATGACCCCAAGGACGACTGCCTGCCTGCCTAAAGAGCCGCACTTATGCTTGGAGATGAAAGACGTCCGGAGACCCGTCGACAACGTCCTCCCGGTTCCATCACTGGACAAACTCGCCATGACCACCTTCTTTGACGAACACGAGTCGTTTTTGCTCACCTCCGATGTATGGTGAGTTGCTAAGCAGGTCTCCGATATGCCCGCTATTCAGGAATTATGAGACTGGGTTATTTTGAATCGGACGCATCTCAAGTCGATGCTCCTCCCAACATGAATGTGTATGTATCGTGTTCAAACACTATGGAACTCCGAGGGCCATACAACGTCGAAAACATTAAATTACCGAATATCCAAGTGCGTTATCACTCCATCATTACCAGTTACACTACCGTATTCTACTACCCCTGCGAGGCGTCCTCCAGCTGTATCGTGACTTCTTCCAGTCCAGGTATCCTGCTTTTCAACAACACGTTCACGCGCTCCAACACACGATCGATATTCGACTGTTTATTGCCCAACGCGTCGGACGGGGAGACAGAATACGAGAGCTGGACATGGATGGAGCCAATGATGCTCGAGGAATCCTTTGGCCAGAATCGCGGGAAAGAGTAGGAGGCTACGCCTTCGACATGCACAAGCTATACGGAATAACCATCAGGTCGTCACAAATTGTTGGTATGTTGAGACCCCATACCTCTTTCAAAGCTATTTCAACCCTGCTTTCATTGTCTCCTAGGTCTAGGCTGAGGACCCGCCCTGTATCAATGACAAGGGGTACAACACTCGCAACAATGAGAACGGCGATGAAGAGAGATGCGATGGGATCAAAGCCTGTCCATCCGTAGTACTGGATAAGGAGTGTCGAGATAATCACTCCCACTGAGCCGAGGGTGTCCTGATCATCATTGAGTCCTGTCTTTGGAAAGGTAAAATGAAACATACCGCCATAACATGCAAGAATACCCCGCGCATATTGTGACTGTGTCCTTCATGATGCCCATGGCCGTGGCCATGGTGTTGTGGGGCAAGTTTATGATCATCGCTATGATGGTGATGGTGATGGTGGTGATGATGATGATGATGCTTGAATGTGCTCGGATAACTAGGGGAGAGCGGCGAATCGACCGGAGACGACACAGGAAACGGAACTTGAACTGCAGGCAACTGGGTATTTTCGAGCGTAACTTGAAGTGATGGGCCACGAGAGTGAGGTTTTCGTTCCCTGATCGTGGATGACTTTGGACCTTGTTGGGTTTGGCTCGCTTCGGTAGGCGAAGAATTAGAATTAGAACGTGGATTGTCTGGATGCTCATGTACGTGCTGGTTGGTATGCAAAGGTTCACTCTCTTGTTGTTCATGATGGTGGTGTAAGCGAGGATCGTGCCGTGAATGTGCGACAGTGGTATGGTTATGACCGCCATGAGTAGCGTCGTGCCCAGCCGGGTCGAGGGTGTGTGGGTCTGAGTTCCGATGTGTATGTTGACTAGTGTGGTCAGGATACGGTGAACTCGACACATGCTCCTTCGGATGGTGAACATGGTTATGCGTGGGCGAGTGACTAGTATGAGAGTGATTGTGCTCATGGTGGCCGTGGTCGTGTTTGTGTGCATCCCCACAGCCATGATCATGGCTGTGACCCTATACCAGATTATTTTCTTTAACATGTCTAATACTTCAACGCACGCACGTGGTGATGGTGGTGGTGTCCCCCCATAGCAAACATGCCAAACAGGTTTACGCCTAAGCCGATGGAGCTAATCAGGAGGAGTTGGCTCGTTGACATCTCAGGAGGGTCTAAACTGGATGATATCAGATCGTCAGAACGATGGTTGAAGAAGCATATTGGCTTACAGTCGCTGGACCGCTTCGAAGACAATAAATATTGAAATCAGGATAAGGAATATTCCATTTGCGAAACCCGAGAGTGTCTCAATTCTGCCATACCTATGGAAAGCCCAAGCACGTCAGAGGACTGATTCCACAATGATGGCGAAGACTCACCCATAAGTGAACCGCTCGTTTGGGGGCCACTTAGCCATCACCGAGGCCAATAATCCGACCCCAATAGCGAGACAATCAAAGGCCATATGGATTGCTGTGCAGCTTGATAAGTATTGATAGAGAACCTTGTCAGAAGTGCTCACCATCTGAGATAAGCCCCAAGCTATTCGTCCAGATGCCATAAAGCATTTGTACGAGCATGTAACACAAATTCAGCGCTAAGAAATAGAATATCTTTCTAGATTCGCTGTCTGAAAGGATAGTGTTTAAGTAAAAGCGAACGTGTTTTGATATCGGTGTTCGTGGCGAAGATGATGGGTTCTGGTCTTCTCCCGGATACCTTGCTATGATAGTCCATATGAATAGATATACCTTCTGTCTGCCACCTGTCTTACCGTAGTAGAGCATTGCACCAAGTACAAGATCGATCCAATGTGGATGTTGGGAGAATCCAAGATGTCCTAAGGCAATTGCAACGAGAAAGGCGGATGGATACGACAATAGGAACACCTGAACGGCTTGCTGAGGATTATACTGTTTCGCCTTGGTGTCTGGTGTCACGAATACAGTATTCAATGCAAGGAGAGGGAGGACAGCGAGCGATAGTAAAGGAACGACAGGAGAAGGACGAGAGTTGAGCTAAAAAGATCAGGTGGGGGTACGACCACGTGACAGAGGACCTTACCAGTGCTCGCCTGAACGCATAGAGGGGAAGGCCCAGCAATGCAGCGCCAAATGTGCTCGCGGCAGTGACCAAGGTAGGACTAATCGAGGGTGACAAGACGCCACGGAGATGCTCCAGCGCATAGGTGGCCAAGCTGTGGAGTATGAGACAGGCATAACCCGGAAGAATGTTGGCAGGAACTCCGTTGGAGAGGACGATGTCAGCGAAAAAGGAGAGGATAAAAGAGGATGCCACGATATGAGGTCGTGATATCTGTCACCAAGAATTAAGTAAATCTCCAGGTGAAGCATGGGGAGGTTACCATCGCATCTACCCATGAGGAACAGAAATGAACAAATAAGATAACGCTGTCAGAAATGTGAGTCCATTTTCCGTTGTAAGGGGTACGACGTGAGAAACGTACCGAGGTGAAGGCAATCGGTAGAGAGCAGTGTATAGTGCAGCCTGCTGTACGAACAGTAGGAGTGAAGATACACCTAGTGCGGTCCACTGTGGTATTCTGAGATTGTAAAACAAACGAGAAAGCCAATGACGCACCTCGATATTGGTTCTCTTTGAGAACTCCATCGTCGTGCCTTCCCAAACCAACAGGCCCAAAGCACCCAGAGCGAGGACTCTTATGACAACCCAGAATACGCCGACATCATAGGAGAGTAAAGCCTCCTTTGCTGCGAACAGCGCGAGGACGAAGACAATGTTCGTGAAGAGTATCTTTGGAAATGCCTTTGCGCCGAGTCTGCGGATGGTGAGTGCGTACGACAGGAGATGAATATAGACTTACGACACAGAAAGAACTCTGGCTGGCTGTAAACTAATCTTTCTTCGAGTCCGGGCATCCGGGACAGACATCCCCGCGAGCGAAACCGAACGCACTTCGAAAGGCGGCTTGGCATGCACTTAGATACCTGTCACCCTAAAAAGGTAATAATTTCACATACGCTTTCACTTAAAACCCCTTCGCTGGGCCCTTCTGCTCAACACCTTCAAGCCAGGTAAGCCAACAGTCCAACCTTTCTTTACCGGATGAATACATAGATGACGAGTCTGACACGTTCAGCGCGGGGTTTCCTTCTGTTGTGCGTCGTGACGAGTCTAAAATTTTACCATTCATGAATTATCTGATCCTCATTTACCATCGTTGACTTGATCCCCGCTGACCTCGATCTCAACAGTATGCCGGCTCTAACTGAGGACGACTGGTCTGATTCTGACGAGGATATCAATGTTGGTACGGAGACGGACGTTCTACTTGGCATTCCCGATGGGAGGGTGGAAACCGATGCTGACCTCAAAGACACTGCAGTCTCTCGCATCGGTGGTCTTCCTGTACGCGCTCTGTCCCTTGTCTCATGTATGAACAACATGACAACGTAGATTTGATTATATCTCGCTTCTCAAGGCGTTCTTACCTTCGCGGGAACCATCCTTTTCTTCTTCTCAATGCAAAGTTTGCTCAGACCCCATGGAGCTCCTCCTACAGGTATGGTGTCCGTTTGAAGAGAGCCCCATGGACCGTGCATTGTATGTCTGGGGTTGTGCTCGCTCTACTTGCCAAAGACAAGCTGGAAGGTAGGCAATATCCAACGCAAGCAAGTCATGCGTCTCAAATGCAGACAGTGTACGGGCATGGCGTGGTCTGAGGTACAATGCGGCATATGCAGCCAAGTTAAAGGAGAAGATGGCTCGGAAAGCTAGAGAACAGAAGGCTAATACCCCTCATTCAAACCTTGCGACTTTGGGTAACCCTTTCTCCGTGATGTATTTTATTGTCGTTCTTGCTCCAGCAACTGATTCCACACAGATGAAACCTATCACGGAGCCAGCGGTTCTTGGTCTCGGCGACCAAATTTTCGGGAACCCAGTGATGAACATCCCCCAACAGTCCGAGCAAGACCATGATCATTCAAGCGATGTGCAGAGTGATTCTTCATCATCTGAGGATTCGCTCATCACGGCTATGGCATCCGCGAGGGTGACAGACTCGTTTTGGGCTGCAGCACCGTCCTATCCTGCATCATATTTGTCGACAGTGCCCGAATATATTCCACAACCCTCCAAGGCCAAAGTCTCGACGAGTGCCAGACTAGATGATCCGGGTGATCAATCCAAAAAGGACGTTACCTGGGCATCAGAAATATATGAAAACTCGGTGGAGACGGACAACGTATTCGATCGGTTCACGAAGCGCGTTGGACTTACGGGGGAGCAGTGTTTCCGGTAGGTCACCCCCTGAAGGTCCTGGCCTAGACCGAGACGCGTTGTAGGTACGAGCTCAAAGGAACGCCTCTGCCATTCGCATCGGATCAGGTGTTTGAAACACTGTTCCCTGCCGCTATACAAGGACCGCTCCCGGTCACGAAAGCGGACTTCAAAGCCGTTGGGGCAACGAAGCGGTCGTACAGTACGGCATCGATACCGTCGTGTCCCTGTTGCAAATGCAGCAGGGTGTTCGAGTGCCAGCTGATGCCTAATCTGATCAACGTCCTGGGCGAAGAGCAGGTAGATGTGGGGAAGCTGAGCGATGAAGAAAGGATTAAAGCGGTGCAAGACGCGCTGAAACGGACCCGGGGTATGAGATGGGGGACATGCATGATATTTTCGTGCGCAGGTGATTGCTGCCTAGACGACCAAGGGAAAGACACGGAGGAGTGCTGGCGGGAGGAATATGTGCTTGTTCAGTGGGATGTATGAGCTGTTTCAGTTAGCATAACGTTATTGTCTGGTTTTTTTATTAGGCCGCGCTGGTCCCATCCACCAACCAATGCCCCGCGCGCTCACCCTCCCCTCGCCGCCCGACAACCCAGCTGAGCTCGGCGTGGTGCAGAGATTTCCACACACCCGCGCCCAGCTGTCCGCCATCATTCGGCAGCACAGATCCCCGCTCGAGGGATACGATGGCGACGACGGCGACGATGTGACCCGCGTCAGCACCGCCCTCGTCAACAGGGTCGCATCTCTCCTCGCCGACGAGCAAGAGGACGCCCTCAAAGACCTCCTCAGGACCGAGTGCGGCGTCGACGACGATACGGTCAGTACTGTGCCCAGTCTTTTCGCCGGTCTCAACGTCCATCGCAGCTGGAGCAACATGTCCTCGATCTTATGCACAGACACCGCGACGACGTCGCAGGCGTGCCCTTTCTCTTCCTCACCCCAACCAGGCGCCCCTCGCGCCCCTCGTCCAGGGCATCTTCGCGCCCCAACAGACCCGATACACCCTCTTCGGTTCCAAACTCGCCTTTTTCCATCGGCTTTCGCAGACCACACACCCCTGTCGCTTCCCCTCTTGTCGGCGGCAACACCTCATCTCACATCGTCCGCAGTGTCTCACCCATGAACTCGCCCGTTCTTGCTCACACCCAAGCCACCCAGGCCCACGCGCAGTTCACCGCGAGCCTGCCCGCCTCTCCCATTTCCTCTCCAAGACTGCTCAGCGCCAAGGCCACAGAATTCAAACCCATTCCACGCCCGCTGTCGGCTGCTTCTTCCAACCCTGCTACTCTGTCTGGTTACGGAAGAACAGAGACCCCATCGCCTGACTTGTGGTCTCACAGCCCTCTTAGAGCCTCGTCCAACCTTGCCATCGCTGCCCCGCTCATTCCAGACCAGGGTGTTCCCTCTCGCGCCGTGACCCCTAGTCAACTCCGCTCATCTACAAGACTAGGCGACGAAGACGAGGAGGACGACCCCTTTGACCCCTTTGCACAGAAGAGTATCCCCCATTCGTTCCATCCGATCACTGTCACCGATTTCGATCAATGGTCTGACTCAGCCCTCTCCAGCCACTCTCCAGACGACCTCCGCGCCGGCTTTTACCCACCTGGGTACGATTACGATTCTCAGCACGAACTGCCAGGCGAAGACCCCGACACGGCTGGTTACCTCACCGATGGCATGACCCCTCTTGACGTCTTGAGTTCCGTCTTTGGTTCAACCCTTGCTCCTTCTGAACTCGAGGAAGCTCTCTCTCAGAACGGTTACGACTTCGAGAAGGCCATGGCCTGGCTCATTGACCGTGCCTTACCTCCGCCTCCTCAGCACGCCCAGGCGAGAATGCAGCCAATGGGTAACCGTGTCACACTCGTTACTCGGGATGGCCCTGCGGTCGTGTTGCGCGGCGGTCGACCCGGTTATCCAAACGTGGCAAGACAAACCCTTAGGGGTACCGCTGCACGACCCGTGCCGGGCGGAAATCGGGTGTGCAGATATTATCTCGCCGGCGAATGTCTACGAGCGGACTGCCGATTCAGGTAATATGGACCATCTCCCCTGGCCTCTGTTACTGATCTCCCCATGCATAGCCATGATCTCGAGCGTGCCTTGTGTCGATTCTGGTTGCGGGGTACCTGTGCAAAGCAAGATCAGTGCGAATTTTTGCACCAGCTGCCCAATGAGATCGATGTTTCGACTGTCACGAACGTGCTTTCTCGTACGAATATCCATCACCCCATTTCCACTGGGTCCCCCAGCCCTCCCCCAGATGAGTTCCCCGCGTTAGGGTTCGACGCAAGGAACAAGAGGGCACATGGTAATTGGCAGAACGATGCGGGCCGTACAAGGTTTGCTGCCGCGGTGAAACGACCTGTACCAGCACCATTGCCCGCGGACCGTGCCATGGCGACTCGGCGTGAACCTCTTTCCAGCACCAATTCAGCTGACAACCTCCAGCTCCGAACTACGATTGTCGCACCGAAGCCTTCTCCACGTATCAAGCTGCGCCCTCCGACACTGCTACCTACACTGCCGACTGGCGAATCGATAAACAGCCTTTACATGTCGTATCGATCTCGTGCACTGCAACTCGGTGCTGCTCGAAACGCCTGTCTCTCGCGAGCTGCTGATGCATGGAGACGGGGTGATGGTGCCGCCGCGAAGCGATTCAGTCGGGAGGGGCACGATCTAAACGCGAAGATGAGCAATGAGATGACGGAGGCTGCGGGAAGGCTCGTAAGAGAACGAGCAAAGCTTGCGGAGCAGGCAGTCAAAAGCCGGGACCTGAACTGGTCGGACGATCTGGCAGACCGGAGCGCACGAGGACGCGTGTGTGGAGGCGGTTTTGGAGTATGTTTGGGTATTGCAAGTAAGGACGCTGGGGGTGAATCGAAATTGTCTTCGGAGGAACGGACGGAAGCGATGCTCGACCTGCACGGGTTACACGCGAATGAGGCTACAGAAGTATTGGAAGAGTTTGTGCTTGCAGTGAGTGTTGGCGTGTGGTTGCCTTGTGGATGGGCTAACTCTTTGGAAGCTGGAACGGGAACACTATTTGGGTCTAGGTCAGAAATTTTGTTGCACTTTACCGTTCTGTCCTGATGATTCTTCGCAGCGTACGCCATCGTTGGAGAGGAAAAACACACGGGAACCCAGGATGCAGCGAGAGGGGCTTCGCGTGCCCGGCTCGCTGCGGGTGTGAGGGAGTGGCTGCATCGGTGGGGCTATCCTTGGAGCGAGCGGGATGGGATCATCTGTATTGATCCCCTGACACACACTTGATAGGATTTACAAAATATATAGACAAAGCGTGTACAAGATGAATACGAGTAGGAATGTAGGATATAAGTGGCTGGGGCAGTGTCACGTGGCTGAGTGGTATTGGACAGCGTTCTTTGTCTGTTGCGGTACACGCCAATGTTTAGAGACGGACAACCCTGACAATTTACCTCTACCATGTCCGACGACTACCCACAGAGACCATATTCCATCGACCTCACCCTCGAGCTCGAGCGCCAGCTCGACAACGAGTCGCTGCCCCCGCCGACACCCGGCTCAGAGCAGCGGCCACAGTCACTCGACCCACTCGTCCTTGCGCACATCATCACCGACCTCAGGTCAGCCCTAAGGGTGGCTACCCGCGAACGAGACGAGCTCGGCGAACTTCTCGCTCAGCTGCATGTCAGGGAGAAGGATCTCGTGGACACTCTGGCACATATGACAGAGAAGTGCTCCAAACTCCAAGAAGCGGTCGACGACGCAAATACCAAGGCAAGAGACGACGAAAATACCATCTCCGTGTTGCGGTCAAAAGTTGAGGAGAGCAGGTATGTGTTACCGCTCACCCCACGCCCACCTGCCGTTGACATCGTGTCCAGACGTGGCCTCATGCGCCTTCAATCCGAAAGCCGAAGGCAAAGCCAGGTCCCATCTCCCTTAGATCTCTCCAGGGCTGGGTTCGCATCCCTAGCAGCACCTCAAACGGCAAAGCGGGCGTCATTTGCTCCATTAACGGGTTCCAGCGCCGCCCGGATCAATGCACATCGGCGCATTTCATCTGTTTCAGACTCTGGGTTTGCAAAGTTCGATAGTGGCTCACCACATGCAAGTCCCGGTCTCACGACCCTTGCTTTGCCGGATAGCACGATCAGGTCTGCACCCAGGTCACCTGCCCGCTCGTCGCCTCCCCTCTCTATTTTTCAGACGGAGGAATCGGTCGAGGTCGAGATACTCCGCAAGGAGCTTAATACCATGCGGACGGAGCTGGAAGAGGCAAAGCACGAGTTAAGCGAAGCAAACGAAGCACGGGAGGCGTCCGAACTTTGCGTCAAAGCTCTTCGTGGGTTCATAGAGGAAAACAACGTTGGCGCCCCCATGCCGAGCGCAGGTGGATCTACAGCGGCACCCTCATCTTCCCAGGGAGAACTCAAGAAGGGCGCCCAAGCCACAGGGGGTTGGGGCTTCAAGCTCTGGCGAACTGAGCCATTAGCTAAAAATCCTCCCGGCGCGGCACCCGCGCCCATTATACCACCTGCGAGCACGCCATCACCACCCCCTCAGCCCCTCACGAGGAAGCTGGGTGATTTCTTTGGCGCACGGAACTTGAGTATCTCGTCCACCACACCCGTCAAATCGCCGCGTACCGAACAAGAAGCGTTGTATAATGGATTGTCCGATACGTCATCCATTGAGGAATCACTAGTAGAGCCCATGAGCCCCGCAAGTGAACTCGCCCGTGCGAGCGTGGTGGTGAGAGACTCGACGAGCGTCATTTCAGGCTCTTCTGCAAGGGATCTTGGGGCAAGTCCAGAGCGGAAGACGGACGCGCTTCCTGGGGTAGAAGGGGTGTTTACCCCCGTTGCCATATGAGGGACAGATCTTTTTTAATTTCCTCTGGTACTTTGTTCTTCTGGGATCACATTCGGATACTATAGTTGCCCAGACAGTATACGACCCCACCATGGATCTGTAGAGTACAGCCTGTACTATTCTTTATTTTCTGCTTTAGAAGTTTGCCGTCTCCGTCTTATGCCGTACCCTATAATTCGTATGCAACGGTGCCAAGGTACTATCATTTATATTATCGTATGGCCATCACGGCGGTTGAGTTGTACGTAGTCGTCTGGCGGTGTGTTGCCAAGATCGGGGGCATTCATGAACCGAAGGCACACTTGGATGCTATTCTTAACAGCGATAAGCCCGCCATTGGTGATGGTACATGGGCGCACCACTTGGTACACGGTTGACCAGCCACCATGTCAACTGAGGTCAGTCAATTATACTGCGACCCTGCTCACACCGTGAGGCTGAACCGACCCTCGATGTCATCTGCATTTTGCAGGGTAGGGTACGACTGCGCCCGTTGGTATAAAGGGCCCGCAGGCTGGTGGTCGATCACCGTCTGCGCTTTTTTTCTGTTCCTGCACCGTCGGGGCAAGAACACGATCACCTAGAAATGCAAACGTTGTTTGGCTGCAATACAAACGTGGGTGCAACGGTGTTCAGGTGGGTTTGGCACCATGAGTATGATCGCTGCTGATACGTGATAGGAGTATTGGACGCGCTCGCAAACGTGAGTGGCGAATCGCTTGTTTACGTGTGCTGTCGTCCAAGGGTGTCGTATGGCCAGGGATCAGTCGATGCCATCTTTATGAGCGAGCTCGTCGGCGAGCGTTGCGTAAGAGATAGAGACGAAGAAGTGAGCACGAGCATTCGTTCCGCACTCTACGTCACACACGAGCTGATCTAACAAGGTTATTTTATCATCTTGGGGTTCTTGATGCACGCAGGTTACTGACCGGTATGTGCATTTTTGCCTCGTTGAGCATCACAGCCCAATAATCTCCGCCGAAGAGGTGGATCTCGTCGTTTTCAGTGCTGACCAGCGTTTACAAAATGTGACGGCCGTGGAGCGTTTTAAAGACGAGCCGTCTGAGATTGCGATGCATGACGTGAATCCATGCGACCGGGTGTCTCCTCGCTTCTTGGATAATTGACAGGTTGGGTTATTTCCTGAACAATGGTTGAAACGTGAGTGGTAGATATGTTTCAACCCGCGCGTGGCGATTTATACGTCGAGGTAGTCGTGTGCGGTGGCTGCGGGTGCGAGGAAGCATGAAGGGATCGATGGCGGCGGCAAGACGGAGACAAGGGTTGAGTATGAGAACTTCCTGAGGACAAGAAGGAGGTCCATGAATGAATGATCTCGGGGCATGTCGCCCGCGTGTCTCAGGTTCACGGGTGGAATATGTCACATGACCAACGTACCAGAGAGTGTTCTCAGAGTGGATATGAATGCCGTAGGCCAAGTAAGTGTGCTAGGCCGATTCACGATCGTTATGAGGTGCGGAGGGAACGGCAGAAAAGACGAGATGCGATCCTCGGATTTTTTCAGCGACCACGCGTGCGATGACGTCCACTGCCATTCGAAACCTGTCAAGTACTCGGGTGGGCTGACAGATGGAGAATCGTACGCAGAAAATTATCCACGTAACGCGGTTGATGAACGTTCATCACCAGGCAGAGAAGGCCCAACTGATGGATGATTCACTCCACACGGGGCCTGCTCTGCCGGAGAGAAGTTCAGTCGCCGAGGGGACACGGGGCTGGAAGTTGCCGAGCAGTTGCCGCATTTGTAAACTCCGCTTCAATCCAGCGACATTTCCAAAACAAATCCAAGTAAATACTGCCGAAACTTCCTAAAAAGGAAACAGCACGGTCAGATATTAGATATGGTCCACCCGTGGAAACGCAGCTTTTCAGTTCTCGGGAAGCATCGCGCCCCCCTCCCTTGTCCGCTCCCTTCATCGTCTCCTCCTTCATGGAGCCAAATATCTTCCATGACCCCTCAAAGAAACGCAGAAAAGGCGCTACTCGTCTCTCCTGCGCAGAGTGCAGACGGTCCGTCTCCGCAATCTCCACACCCACCTGCTCACCCCCCATACAGCCTCAAGCTACGCTGTGACAGGAATGTTCCCTGTGGTTCCTGTGTAAAGCGCGGCTGTGGTGCGATCTGTCCCGACGGTACGCCATCCCCATCTGCCCCCTTCCTCGGCATAATCGCTACCGTCTAGGCTCGTTGACCACCGGCCAAGGCAATCGGTACTTGTCCCCCAGCCGTGTCTTCCCCCCTCACCCTCACGATTGCGCAGGTTCGTCCTCGCTTCCACACAAGAACTCCACGAAAAGATATCTGTCCTTTGCAATCGCGTTCGCGAACTCGAGGATGCCTTGAGACATTCACACTCGCTCGTCTCTCCCGAAAGGCACCCTCTTTTGGGCGAAGACCTTCTCCAGATCAAGGCCCCACTTCAAAGAGAACCGCCCAGTCATCGTAATATGCCCAGAGGTGATGTCAAGGAGGAAGAGCAAAACGGAGACATTGTCGACGCTTTTGGATCGCTATCTATCAACGCTTCAGGAGGTGCCAAATACTATGGTTCTATCGCCAACTCTTGGGTGCGTCACTTAATGACACCCCATCATGTTTTAATTGACGGCCTGCTTCGATTTTTCCTTTTCTGCTCTAGTACTTTTTGCAGGTAACTCGTGATGACAGATCGCTGCGCAATAGATCTAATTGGGTATAGAATGAGGGTGCGGACGCTCAAGAGTCCGAGGCTAGCCGACTGGCTTCTCTGCAGAACATCCTTTCACCCGATATTCTGGCCCGGAGCGGTGCCATCCCGCTTGTACCAAGTTCTCACCCGCTTCAGATCGAAAATGTTCGCCTGCGAGAACTCTTTTGGTATCTTCCACAACCACCCAGGGCCCATTACCTGGCTCAGGTCTACTTTACGCTTGCTGCTTGGATGCGAGTGAATCACCTGCACTGGCGTTGACATGCTCACATGACTCCTATCAGGTACAACCCAATCAGTGAACAAGATTTCTTTGAGGAAGTATACCCCCTATTTTATGCGCCAGACGCCGCTCCACCGTCCGATGACCCTCTCCTTTCTCACAAATTGTCCCTCATGTTCATTGTTCTCGCGATCGGAAGCCTGGTGGACATGAAAAACTCGGCTTACAACATCGAGGCCGAGAAATATCACCAGTTGGCGCGCGCGTCCATATTCCAGAGTTCGCTTTTCGAAGATCCTACAATTAGTGCCATACAGACCTTGGCAAGTACTTGTCGCATCACAGCAACGGAGTATTGATTTTTGGTTTAATAGTTCTTGATGACTTTCTATCTCTTCTTATCTGATAGACACGGGTCAAACTCTGGCACCCGTTGGGCCACAATTGGTATAGCAATAAAGATCGCACAAAGCGTGAGTGTTTCTGGTTGATAATGCACACCCTCGTTTAAGCGAATCCGTTTCCCGTGGCCAAACAGATCGGGCTTCGTCAGTGTTCTATGTTTGGTCTAGTGTCAGAAGCTGACTGAGTGGGTCCTTGTTTACAGACCGTGATCCAAGTAAATGGGGAGTTGATCAGAAAGAAACACTCCGCCGTCGCGAGTTATTTTGGGAGCTTTACACATATGATTCATGGCAGGTGAGTGGTGACAACTTACGCAATCTCGTATCTCATCGCCATCAGTGTTGGACATTCGGACGCCCACCGTCTTTCTACCTGTCACATATTGATTGCAAGTTACCTTTCACCGGCGATGGTGATGAGTCATGTACGCTGACTGTGTTTCTTAAATTGCACGTTGTCTGATGGTACTCTCACAGTCCACGCTTGGAAACACCGCTTTGCATCAGAATGTATGAGTGTCGTCCACGATCAAGCTTTCGGCGCAAAGTCGCCCACATATGCAACCGTCCTTCAATTAGATCGCAAACTGCGTGCTTTCCCCGTCCCCCCTAGCCTCCAAGTTGCCGGATTCGGCAACTCATCTCCCGCAGAGTCGCGTCATCAGGAGAGCGTTTCTTTGATTCTACAGCGACATATAGTCCTTGCTATCCGTGAATTGAGTATGTCTCACCATCTCTCTCTTTTACCTGCCAACTTTCATGCGCCCCTTTCACACGGAGTGAGTGGCTGCTCCTGACACTGCTTCCATCAGATCTTCTCTATCTCCACCGGAGTTTTTTCGCCCGTGCTGTTACCGATCACCCCAAGGATCCACTCGGGAGTGCCTATGGAACTTCGGTTATTGCTGCTTACCGAAGTGCAGGCTCACTCGTTGCCCTGATGCGGAATCTCCATTCGCAACTCAAAGAGCCCAGCGAACGAATGTGGTTCTTATGGACCCACATGTTTTCGTGCTCAGTACGTACGCCCGACGGGTGCTTTCAAATTCCGTGATATGAGAATTGATCGAACCCCTTTTGTGATGGACCTCTAGATTGTACTGGGTTCTATTGTCACCCGGTGCCCATCGATGAGTTTGGCACCCTCTGCCCTCGTTCAGTTGGACTCTGCCTGTGAGCTCTTTTCCAAGGCAGCACGAGGATTCCGCGCACAGCCTGTATTGGTAAGTGCATAGCCTGTGTTTCTGTTTTAGCTGCCAGCTCACTCAGCCCTCAGGATATCATGCTCACGCTGCAAAAGAAGGCGCACATGAGCCTAAACGAGTTTCGAAAGGGAAAAATCTCTCCCATAGCGAGGCAGTTGTCGAGCCATTCTGAGCCGAGTTCACCGTACGAAGAGAACGACGAGCTTTCAACGCTGGGTGGAAGGACGCGGCTGGTGGCCAAGAAAGACTCACTCTCACCCCAGTCATCACCCACAGTCATTGATCGCTCACCCACGACTTTGAATCCGGTGGTACCACTGCCACTTGCATCTGGGAGCAGTCATGTCCATCCTAATGTCGTGGACTACCTCAAAACGTTTGGCCATGGCTCTCATACTAACGGGACGACGTACACTGATGCATCCGCTTTCAACACACCTATACGAGAAAACTACGACACATCTGGGTATAACGACTGCTCTGCACAGATACAACCCATGGAACTGGTGCCTGGACAGTTCCCAAACTACTTCCCTGTCTACGACTACGCCATGGTGTCCGAGAACGGCTATTCTCATATGAATGGTCACATATCTTCAACACGACGAGAATCACCAGAAGCCAACATAATACAAAATACTTGGCAAGATTTCGTCCATTCGAGTGGTTTGAGTTTGGGCCATCACTGATGAGTTACCTCTTTTGCCCTTTTTTTCATGGACTAGTCATAATCACGTCGAGGACAGTTAATGGTTTTGCTCGTATATGTAGCTATTATGATGGCACTGATGAGACTGACTGTACTTACATTAATACTGTACCCTGGACTTCTTGATAGTTTTTTCTTGCCCCTCTTGTCCCGCGTGTCGACAAACAGGGCTAAACAACGTGCATGAGATGTCGGGTATACTGGCCCGCTGCAAGCTCATCCTCTCCATCTGCATTCCTCATGGCGATCTGTGGCTCTTCTTCGAAGGCGGGCTTTGGACGCAGGGCTGTAAGACCACCCTGCAGTCGTGGCTTCCAAGTAGCGTGCTCACAGTCTGCATGTTCCAGATACAAAGAAAGGTGGTAGTCTGTGGAGACGGCGCCAGCGGTACGCCCTACACTCGCCCTCCTTTTCCCCAGCTCAGTATGCACTCGTCCAGGCAAAACATCCCTGCTCAACGTGTTCACCCGGGGCTTCTTCACCCAAGTCTAGTACGTAGCCAAGCAACCCATCCATTCCCGCTAACACAACACAGCGAGCCGACCGTGTTTGAAAACTACGTGCATGACATCTACGTCGAAGACCAACTCGTCGAACTCAGTCTCTGGGACACGGCCGGTATGTGCACCGACGGCGAAAGGCGCGTTGCATCACTTCTGACGTGTCAAGAACACCCGCAGGACAGGAGGAGTTTGACAGGCTACGGTCGCTGAGCTATGCCGAAACGCACGTCGTCATGATTTGTTTCTCCGTACGTGGACCTGCGCCGTGCTGGACGGGCTGTTGATCGGTTGGCAGGTGGATAATCCGACGTCGCTCGAAAACGTCGAGACAAAGGTGATTTCTGACGCTGTTGGCTGTGTATCGTCTCAACGATCGTTGTAGTGGATAGACGAGATTATCGAGTTTTGTCCGGGTGTCAAGGTAAATGTTGGCTCTCGATTCGCTCTCGTTTGACTCAACGCTTGGCCTGTAGCTTGTCCTTGTTGGTCAGTTTTTGAGACGGAGGCGAAAAGAAGCCTAGCTGACAGGCCGCGTAGCGCTCAAGTGTGATCTCCGGGATGACCGGAATGTTCGAGAACGACTGGCACGTTATGGCATGCATTCGGTGCAGTATGAAGAGGGTCTTGCTGTTGCACGACGAATAAGAGCGTCGCGATATTTGGGTACGTGTTTCATCTCGATTCATTGCGTACTTGTCGGATTGATCAATTATTAACGACTCGGCCCAGAATGCAGTTCGAAACACAACCGAGGTGTCTCGGAGGTTTTCTACGAGGCTGCACGCGTATCGCTCAGCACACGATCCAAGGGCTCAGGCGGTTGTATAGTGATGTGACACTTGATCATGTCGTTCGGACCTCCATACTCTTCCTTTTTGTGGCACGATACATGCATCTTACTATGGATTCTTCTAATTGCTTTCAATTCCGGATCTCGGCAAAAGACCTGTCCTTTGCTCTTGTTCTACATGTATTTCTTGAAATACATCTCCATCCGGTGTCCAGAGAAAGAAAAAGGGATTGATTAGAGTAAACACAAGAGCATGCGTTACGATACATTTGAGTCCATGACGAATAGTGATACGGCGCTGATTAAATGTAAGCCTGGGAGTAAACTTCAGCATCCACGTCTGTCTTGCAAGATGGATACGTACTGGAACCACGCCTATACCAGTCCCGTTCACCATTGGAGGTGCCTGAGTTGGGTAGCTACAAAGCGTTCGTCATCTTTACATCAACACTGTCTCAGACACGTACCCATTTCCTTGCGTGATCATTAAGCGGGTAAGAGGATTAATGATGGGCTGTTCAGCTTCTTGCGCTTCCTTCGCAATGTCCTTCTTGGCCCGTTCCCTGACCTCCTTTTCAAGCACTGCCAACTGCTTCACGTGAGTCACCATGCCACACTGCAATTTGAAATGGACAAACCCTCTCCCGAGTCGTTCTCGACACCTGAATCTTGTACGGCATGTAAAAGTCATTGAGGCCGTGTTGCCATGAAAGTTCTTCCACAATATCGGGTCGCAATAGGTCAAAGCATATGTAGAGGACGGCAGCAAAGCATTCCTTGTTCCCAATGTCGACAAAGTAAGAGAGAAGGTCCTCCGCAACCTCGGTCGAGCTTGACACAGCCGCCGTGACGATCGCATCCTTGTACAGCTGATCTTGCTTCGACAACGATATCGACTCTTCCCATCGTGAGTTTTTCTTCGAGGGTGTGAGCATCTTGGTGCAGTGAATGGAAGTATATATTACCTTGTACAGATGCGCAGCGAGCCGTCTGAACTCGAGAAGATCATGCTTTTCTAACCGTTGAGCAAGAGAAATGTTGTTGAAGTTGTCAAAGCTGTCGATCGAGTCGCGGAGGGTCTTGTAATCCTCTTCTTCGATAAGTAGGTCATTGTACGCATCGTTGACCGCTTCGATGTTTAACTACGGATATCGTTAGACGCATCGAACCCCCAGAGGCCTAGACTTACATTTTGAACGGCGATCAGATATGAACGAATGAGGGGGATATGGTCGATTTGGCGGAATGTGCGTACAACACGGGCGTGATCTATCCGGGGAATCATGACACTCAGCAGATCCGTCAACAGAGTAGGCTGCTCTTGTAGGTAGAAAGTGAGAGCTTTGTAGTAACTGCGGCAGGACGCATATTAACACGCGGAATTACGAATCCAGAAAGCGTATCGTACATCTCGACATTGGCGACGCGGACAATTACATCCTTGAACTGGTTATGCTCCCAAGCGTCAGGTGAGCGTTCAATCATGGCAAGAGCGGCATTATCCTGATCCCGCAATTAATTAGTGGAATCACATGGAATAAAACGTAATCTCGCACATATTCGTCGTATTTGATGTACAAGAAAACGAGCTCGGGCCAAAGGTGCGCTTTCTCCGTAGCTCTAATGACCTGGCTTACACGTAAGTAATCTGCGTCACAAGGATGAAACACGATAACTTACCTTTGGAATGTTGATTCGCGATACAAAGAGTTTGAGGTGCTCCATAACTAGATACGAAGGTTATCAATAAGTGGAGAGGTACCAGATAGATCACAAATACGTTTTCCTGGTCTATATTTGCTGTACAGAATGGAGAGTTCGGTAAAGATCCCCATCTACAAAATATCAATATATTGGCTCTGTGAGCAAGAGAAGAACATACGTGAGCACGCTCCAGGCTCAGTGCAGCCTCCAGCAAAGCTAGGACTTCATCGAAATGGCCACGGCGCTCATAGGATTGAACAAGAGCTTGCAACTCTTCCTATACAACCAATGAGCGACCACCAGAAAGAATTGGAGAAACATCTACGGACCGCATGGACAACGATGTTCAGACCACAAATTCGAGCCTACAACACAAATCAGTGATGCCCTGGATATTCACAAAGGGCGAGCCCACCAGAGGGAACTCTGCTTTCTCGATACAAGCAGCGTGAACTTGTTTCCAGACTTGGGTGTTGCCAGCCTTGCGGGCACTTTCGACAGCAGCCTGGTTCTCACCCAAGTAAATGAGTGTGGTAGCTAAGCGAGCCCAATTGGAAATGCTGGTAAAGAGGAGCTTGGCGGCCTGGTAGAGTTCATCCTCGAAGCACTTCTCTCCGACCACCAAAATGTCTGCCACGTTGGTCATGCCCAAAAAGTCCTCCATATCATGCAAGCGATCGGTCTTGGCATAAGCATATGCCAACTCGGTGTCGACTTTGGGTTCACGAAGGTGCTTACGCGCCATTTGGAGGAAGCGAACCAGATCATCGTGCTTGCCGGCATGGTTCGAAATCTCGATGACTTCTGCGTAGTTAGAAGGGTCCTCGGCCTTGATGTAAGAATCTAGAGAGGAATCAGCCTTTCTTGCAGCAAGCCTTTCTGCGCTGAGCATACCAGTTGCATCTTTGATACGAAGACCATCGAGCTGAGCCTTGGCAAGGCGGCTCCATACTTCAGGCTTGTTGACCTTGTTGGCAAAGTCCAAGCCACGATCAATGGAAACAATGTGTTCGACTAGCACATTGATCGCCATGGCGTGTTGGTCGTACTTTTTATATATCGTCAGTGCCTCTTCATAGAGCCCATGATCGGTTGCAATCTTCGCAATCTCGGCGACGTCATAGTTCTGGAGCTTGTTAATGTAACCCACGACCTTGCCTTTATCCGCACGGATTGCTGTCAAGAGTAGAAGGTTCTGGAGATTACGATTGTCACTAAACGGCGACGGCTCAATGATAATCTTCTCCAAGAGTTCGATCAACTCGATGGGTAGATCGGCTGATAGGAAGGCTTTGACGGTAACCGAGACGTCATCGGGATCAGTACACTCGGGTAGGGCGGTGGCGACGATCTACAAAACAAAACAGGAATTGAATAAAGATTGACCATATAGATGTATTGAATTACCTGATCTATAAGCGCTCTTCGGTGCACATTGTCGTGCACGAGGACTTGTGCCCAAAGCTCTGGCTGACGACGCTTTACGAGATAGCGAGCCTGTTGTTTAAACATCGAGTTTTCATTCGTAATCGCGATAAGCTCATCATCACAGAAGCCCTTCGCGTAGGCAATGTACGCCAGGTAGGGGTCCCGAGCCTCACAGAATTTACCAACGACGAGAGGCTCATACAACTACGAAGATCATTTAGTGCAGATTTCGCACAACACGATCCTAAAACGTACGTTATTCTCCTTCAAGAACGCTTCGGGATTGTTATTGCTGTCGATCAAAATCTTGGCCATTGCGTTGAATACAGCAGGGTCTTGAGAACCGGATTGCACACGGGCCTCAAGCCAGGGAAGGATCAACTTGAGTCTATTCCGTTGCTCGACCTCGTGAACGAGTTCATCGATAGGAAAATTCCCCGTCACAGAAGCCAAAAGCCCTTTGATAGTTGTTTCGTCGCAATCGACATCGAGCAGGCCGCCAACAACCTGTGGGGTCCTGACAGAGTTGACACGCTGCACGTAGACTTCGATGAACTTCGTGAGGCCATTCTGATAGAGGTAAAGGACAAGATCGTGGACAAAGTCAAAGCGATCGCAGACGATGATGAGCGGAAGTTGATCTTGGAGCTTGGCCTCCTTTAAGAAATTCTTGACTTTCTCCGGGTTGTAATGGTTGCTCTCTCGACAGATACGCTCGACTTCACGAAGTTGGCCAGTCCGAGTAGCAGCTTGGATGTACTTGAAATGGACCTCGGGATCTTCACTGAGATTCACAATCGAACCAAGGTAGTAATAGAGACCTTAGAACAAATGTGACTTTATGATAGGTGATACCAGTATAATCACGTACCTTCAAATGTCTTGAAAGACTCAAACATCTCGATCAACTTCACTGGGCCAAGGATGTCTGAATACTTGGTGGCAATCTGAATGACAACCTGGAGATTCTGGCGGATATTGACTCGAAGCATCTCCTGCATGCATCCCATTGACTGTTCTGTTGTGAGACGACTGAAGTAGTTGACCAGCCATTCGGGTTGGAGACCCCCAGTGTGTACAATTGCGCGTTTGATGTCCGCCAAGTCTTCGTAATGTTCAAGAGCCTGTTCAATAATATCAATACCAAGCGGATCTATCCGATGCTGCGCCGCTTACCCTTTGCAAGAGACCGGCCTTCTCGCACAGGTTGGCAATCCGAGGGCGGTCGTAATGCGAGAACATTTCATTACCGAGGATGGCATCCGCAACCTGCGGCGCATGGACAAGATTCATCTCGAGAAGACGAGTCTGCAGATGACCCTGTTCAGGTCGGTTCTCCTTCAAAGCATCCAATAAAAAGGAAGTCGCCGGCTGAATCATGTTCTGCGACATGAAGATGTCCACCACCTGTGATATACGCGTCACATACTGCTCCGCAACCAACACGATTCTTTACTCACACGCTCAATATCAACCAACGGGCCATTTTCGTCGTTGACAAGCTGAGTGGCAAACTCGGCGCCCTTGTCAGGGTTCGTCCTCATGATATGCTGCAGAAGGGCCACATAATCCGGGGTATATCCAACTTTCTTTGAATACAGAACAATTTTGTCCGTCTGTCCAGTTTCCGCAAAGCAAGCAATGACCTTGTTAGGGACATTCGCTCTGAGGTACACGCTCAAAGCCAAGGTCATATCATGCAACCGAACGATATCCCCAAGCTCTTCGCTACAGGTAAGCTGATACCAGTGTTAGGAGCAGTCGCAACTCAAGAAGAAAGACCTGCCTTGTTCTCCTTCAACCATTTCTCGAGAAGCTGCTTGCGACCTTGTTGCAAAACAGGACGGGCAAGCTCAAGTGACTCGTAATGATTAAGTTCACCCTTCTCCAACAAGATACCGAAGTATTGGAGGATAGGAGACAAGCCTCCTGGGGGGGCAGGAGCCTGTTTGAACGATTCGATTACTTGGGCTGTCCGAAGAATCCCCTAAGCACCAAAAAAGTCAGCTAAGCAGTCACAGCTGATAAGCGTGGCCTACACGAGGAGAGTTGGCAGCAATCTTCGCTGCCTCGCTGTATTGTCCAGAAGAGAACAACTGCTGGTATTGCTTGACGTAAAGGTCATCCGCACCCGGCAAATTAGCACGACTGGCGAGTTTGAACGCGAGTTCGGTGTTATTGAGCGTGCTAAGGACGTAAGGGACGATTGTTTGCTCGTCGACGCTGACAGATAAGACCTGGCCTTTCTTGTTTACACCGATGATCCCGTGAGTAGCCTCATGTTCTGCCGTGACAAAGATCGTCTCTCCGGATATACGATTCATATAAACACATGCACCCGACTCCAGGTCGTACAGGTGGATGAAGCCATACTTGGTAACCAGAAAGATGATACCGTGCTTTCTGGATACCTGCATGGCTACGGGAAAGTCGTTGGTAGCTTCGGGGGGGAAATAAACATCAACTGCCTTTTTCACGAAAGGCGGGTCCGGTGCAGTGTGATCAATTTCCACCACATGAAGCTACACAACGGCTCCTAAGCAAACGCCTAACTCCCTGGATGCGTGTTGCGTACCTTGGCACCAGTGGCGGTTCGGACTGCAAATGTGAATAGCTTCGTTATTGACTGGTGACCATCGAGTTTTATCTCCGCAAATGAAGCTGCATGGCCTTCGATGGGTTGACTGACTCCTCGCTCGCGGCTGTACAGCTGCATCGCGCCTTTGACCTTGAACGCGGAAGGGTTCGTGGAATTGCTGGAGATCCCAATTAGTACTAGCCATTTCTCGTCGGAAGTCGCGCGGTAGTTAATAATCTGCGCTCCCGCAAGGGTTGCATGCCGGTCGAAGACCTTTTGTGGGGGAGATGTCTGATCCACAATTGACCAATGATATACTGAGGTCTCAGTGACCATTCCTATGGCCGTCTCGGATATCCATTTCCAGAACACGATGTCCTCATTGTTGGCGTGTGACTTGACTTTCTGTTTAGTCTCAATATTGAAAATTTGCAAAGTCCGACCAGCTGGTAAAATGACCGTCAGCGACACGGAACTGCACAACTAGATAGGACAGACCTTTCAACGCGAGAATTTTCTTGGAAGGATGCATAATAGCAGAATCAGCGCTGATCGGCCTTCGCAGAACATTGTTTGCATCGGCAAGGTCAATTATGACGACTTGATTTTGTTCGTTGACCTTTTCTCGTATGCAAATAAAGTGGTCGGATTCTAAGGTCAAGGTCTACAGCGGTCTCTGTCAGGGACTCGTAAATTATGCAGAAGCGATTCTAACTTGCCTAAAACAAGGTATGGGGCAAGAAGCCAAGCAGAATGAGCACGTCATTGTGAATTGAACCCGACTACCCGTACCTGGAAAGAAATTGAAGCTGGCTGAACGCCCAAACTAGAGAGCTGCAGATGCTCGCAGAACGAGATGGGTTTCGAAATGTCAGCCATGATCAAAGCTACGGCCGCGCACAACGGCAAAGGACGAAAATTGGGCGATGTGGGTTGGAGAGGTGAGCCAGTAACAACCGGCAAGGGTACTAAAAGTTTACTGTTATTTGTCTCACGCCGCCTCTACCAGCTCGACCCCAAAAAGACATTAGCACAAAGTAGGATATTTCTACCGCTCAGCAAGGGCGAACGAGTCCTCTAAATCCTCCCCATCTAATAGTTTGTGCGGAGCCGCAGTTCCATAATAAATGCGCTGTGCCATGATCGCTGTTTGTGGCAGCCAGTCGGCAGCATGTACTCGGTGCATGTCTATGGAAGGACATACCTGTGTCTACAGAGAGCTGGAAAATCGCACAGGCCTTGAACTGCAGCGAGGACCCTTTCAGGAAAAAGTACGCTGTCCTGGATTGACGGTATCAGCGAACACGAGCCATAGATCTAATGAACTGCCTGACTTGAGGGCATCCCCACCCACCCAACCAACCATCGTAGAAGCACGGAATCCATAGAGGGACTTTTGCCTGTAATTACTGTGGGGACAACATACATGAGGCTGTTGTTGGCATACAAGCAAATACACAAACCTTACAAGTTGCGGCAGGGGTAATGTACTCTCTAATCCAAGAGCAATGAACCCGAGCACCGAGATATAAACTTCTGACCTCCCAAGTATTAAAAATATTACCGCCGAGAAGAGTCTAAACAGAGCCTAAGCATCAAAGACAGAAATCACACAAACGCTTCCTACATGATAAAGGCAAGACATTCGACGTATCGCGTGTATGACGACCACTGCCAGAAAGAGAAGGGTCGTGGTGAGGGTGTGTAGTTCCCTGAGCTCGTTTCCGGACGATAGCGCAGACAAATGAACAATAATGCAAGCTGTGGGTTACCGTCATGGCTGCATGATCTCATGGTGCGCACATAGAGTGGGGCGCACCTGTGCGACTATCATGAGAATAGACTGGAGCAGCAAGGCAAACTCGAAGCGAGCACCTAGCCAGAAAAAACACCGAACGATATTGGCAATCAAACTGATGGAATGAATCAGTCGGGTTGCGCGAACTCAGGCCGTTTTGGCAAGCTTACAGAATTGCACAAATATCACGAGAAAAACCTGTTGAATCCCTGACAAGGTGAGTGTGAGCTTATGTGGATAGGTGAAGCGTTGTGAAGGGTTACCTCTTCCTAACAATGGACACTGCTTGGTCTGCGTACACAAGAGGAGGACCGACAGCCATGCCGACAGACGAAATCACAGAAAACCATGAAGGCATCATCAGCGTAGCCACTGGATGAAATCAAGGCGTGCGCCTTGTATACACTGGGATGCTGTGGAGCGCGACGTCCGATTCCAAATCCTTGGGTTGCAGGCAGCCGGTTATGACTAACGGACTAACACCGCATGTTGCCATCGGACTGATCCTAACCGCAATCATGTTCGTTGCAAGTTGTAACACTGCTAGTAACTTGACGAGCACAACAGAATCGAGCGAACCACTGACCATAGTGACTATCCACCGCTACCATAGTTTGATGAAGTTCAAGCTTGAGTTTGAGCCAAGGCCCAAAAACGTGGAATGAATCTAGACTGGCCGTAAATTGAATGCGTCCCGATCGCGATGAACTTCCATCCACAACTTTTTGATCAAAGTATCGTTCTTTGGTTGGATCGAGATTCGATATCGATACTCATCCGTAGTAATTGTCCTGAGCGTTCAACGTCGACGTTCAATAAGCCTCATCTCGGCGTCAAAACGAATTAAGATTTAATTAGACAAACTCTCGTCGAATCGACTAGTTAAGGTTTCATACCCCTTGGAAGTTGCCTTGTGTCCCCGCCCTCATCACCCCCGCAATGAGTACAGACGCTGAACCCGTCTCCCACCGCATCCTCCGTCTAGGTTTGTCCATTCATATCGAACATTCTCTGATTGAAAACGTCACTGTGGTAGCTGCGTCAGGACGACCTTTCACCAATATAGCAATGGGGTGTTCCTTGTATCCCCAAAAGGGGGGTACGGGTCAGTGTGTGGCGGCCCCTCACTTGCTGGGTAGCACTATCAATGTTGTTGCAAACTTTGCCATCAAGTCTGTGCACGGACCTTGAAATTTCTTCTTCCTGAACATCACTGCGCTATGTACTGACACTCTTTTCCTCGCTGGGGTTGCAAATTTCTCTCTGCAGCATGGATCCAGCATACCCGCAACCTCGCTTAGATTCTGCGGCCAACATCCTCCCCTTGGCCTGCAAGGTGGCGTGGTGGTCAATGGTTTGATCCCTGCTTGCCTTCGCAGTCACTTATGACCGCATTTTCTCCTGCCTGTCGCAATACAACGAGGAGAAGAAGGGACGCCATCAACGTGATGTTACGCTTGCACAAAATGAGGAGCGGTGGGCAGCCCCCTCTGGATGCTCTTGGTAACATTGGGCTTCTTCCCACCCACAAAAAGAAATTGGGAATGCGGACACGTACGCACGCTGGCACTCCCATGATTTGGCGGAAATTTCTTCAGAGACGTTTCTGTTCATAGCGACTCGTTTCCGTTATGCTCTGCAGTGCGGCTGAAATCGAGAGTAAGATTCGAGCCGTACATAGGAATGCAGGTGGGTGGTGCATGGCTAGTTTTCTGAATCGTGGGACGGATGTGGTCCTGCCGTCTTTGATGAGCCACACGTTGCACATATTATTCTGGAATGCACCAAGCTTATACGCTGCAAGCCAGGTTGGACGTACAGCACCGATGCCATCGGAGGGCGAACGTACAATCTGGGGTTGGAGGTGCCAGAAGATGCTTATCCCCGATGGCTGTGGGGCTAGCCCTTTACCCATGCAGCTTGGTCTTGTCTAGCAACATATGGTTCGACGCAGCATGGAAGAGTACGAACTTGACGCCACTAGATAACCAGCTATTCCATAATGGCATTTGGAATGATGATGCTTCTCATATCATTCGTGAAGGATGTCATCTTGACGATTGACGTAGCAGATGGAATTCTAAACAGACTTTTGAGGAGATGCGTGAGATGCGGTCTAATTTTGGGAGAAGTTCTTGTCCTCGTTGCATTCTCCTGCTCCTTTTTAAAGCAAAGAGTGAGAGTAGGACTACATCGTGTAGCACACAAGTCACCAAACTACCTTAAACGCCCTGCTCGAAACACCATCCGTTTCATATTCAGTGCCGACCATCGCCATCATGTCGCCGCCTCTTAGCGAGCTCTCCCTCGACCTGCAGTACCCCTCCAGCGACAGTTACTATGATGCCTACTCCTCCCTCGTCCCCGCCACTGCCCCCTCCGATTTCTATCCCTCGGAAAATTTCTACTTGTACCCGGACGCCGACGGTTTCTATCACTTTGCTGACGGGTCCGCTGCAAGGTCCGACTGCATCGAGTATTCATTCCCGCTGTATCACGCTCCCACATTTGCCTCCGAGACACTCCCCGCGGTACGTTTATTCCATCGCCGTTTCATCTGCCAGCGCGCTGACCACCCACTAGTCCCCCTACCCTCCTTACCAGCACGGTCATTTCGACGAGTCCCCACAGCCCGCGGCTGTCCACGATCATTCGTACATATACCGTCTCGCCCAGCAGGTCGCCAACACCTCGGCCCGTCCTCCAGCCCAGAGCCATCGCTCCAGCATAGCCCTCGCGAGCGACAATTTTCTCGCCCAGGCCTCGTCTCTTTTCAGCGATGCACCACTCAGACGCGGAAGCACTTTGGATCATCGCTCATCTGTACCGCGTCAGAGTCCCCAGCGCGAGCCCCATCCACCATCAAGGAAGCGTTCCAGGGATTCATTAGACGAAGCCACTTACCGCGTTAAGGTAAGTTCGCCGGCGCTAATCTTAAGTTACAAAATCTTGACAGCCCGACGTGTAAATCTTAGGGCAAAGATGATGACGCCCGTTCTTCGCTCGCTGCGCCCACTGACGCATGTCGTCTTCCCCAACCGCATCTGATGGCGCCCTCCCAGGGTTTACCCACCCGGATCCCTCATTTTCCTGGTACTGCCGCTTCCCTGAGCGAATCCCACGCTCGTGAGCTTGAGTCGCGTTTGCATCAAGAGGAACGTTGTACGAACCCAATAAAGTACACAAGCAATAAGAGGGTTCGTACCAGTGAGGAGCTTGTACGGCAAGAAGACACTCTTCGGTCGTTGCCACCAACGTGGCCAATCCCTGACGATCAGGTTATCAAGGTGCCGAAGAAGCCTGGCGAGCAGAAGAAGCAGGCTTTGGCATGCCTCTTTTGCCGTGAGAGGAAAATCGCATGTGGACGGCCCCATGCCCATAACCCTGACCAGACATGCAAGTAAGAGCGTCCGCGCATTCTACCTGGGAATTCGAATCCTAACGTTACCATTAGCCAATGTGCACGCCGTCGGATCAAGTGCGAATATCCCACTGAATCTCGTCGTGGCCAGCACAAGCGCCGTCGAAAGCAAGTGGAGGGTGAGCCAGCCAGTCAATCTGCTGTCCGTACGAATCCGACGTCGAGCGTGGGATCAACGACTGCCCCTTCGTCCACGATATTAATGACTACCCCGGCATCCGCATGAGAACCCGAGAAGACATTCGCAACAGCAACATTATTCACAATCCTTATCTTGCATGTTCGGAATTGTAATGGCCCACGTCACTCCTTCAGCATGGTCACTTCGCAAAGTGGAAAGCTCGTCTATATATTGCACTCAGTTTTTAAACTATTTTAATATCCGACCTTTTTGGCATGCCCTCTATGACACTAGGCTTCGATTGTGAATAGATGGCGCTTACTTATGACTTCAAATATCTGATCCATCTTCATGCTATTGGTCGGTATATTATGATTAGAGTAGATACTTTTGTTATAGTTCACGTTATGCATTGGACTCGGCGGCTCTAGGTAGACTTAAGTTTCGATGGCGAACCGACCCAGGGAGCAGTAGCGGCAAAAGTAGCGCACATATGTCACTGATTAGTGGGTCGGGAAGCAATATTCAATGAACACAAGTTGGTCCGATAAAGTCCCGATGGCATTCGATCGCAAGTGATTCGACAACGACTTGATTACATCAAAGACTTTCAAGTGACGCAGCAGAATATATGAGATACGTCCGGCGCCGAGGCCAGGATCAAGGATGGAACCAAGCTCGATGCTAGCCCACATTCCACGGGACTTGTTGTGGCTCCGAGTTCCATGGAACTCGGATGCACGATCGTCGCGTTTTTCCATTATGGAGCTTGGTAGGCTCTTGGCCAAGGCGATGCCCCATTGCCCTCACCACGCCGTAGTCTTATAGATCACGACCATGAGGCGTAGAGTTTTTTTCGAACGCGTCCACCCTCGAGCTCCAACATGCATGTTGCACAAGGTACAAACAGTCGCGTGGCAACCAGCCCGTGGCCAAGTGACAGGAAATACGCCAGGTTACAAGAACTTGACTTGAACAAGGATGAAAAAAAAAATCAAGATGTCCCTTAACCTGCCTGAGCCACGATAAGATCGATTGTTCTTGCCTTGGAAGACACTGTTATCATAGCCGCCGCAGTGGACGCGGTCTCCATGGCAGAAACGAGTTGATTAATTGTCGCGGTACAGCAAGGTTATCAATAATTTGACGCTACCATACCAGCGGTATGAGCAACGAACGCTATCGGCGAGTTTACCACACGAAACATGGGATTTGACACGGCTAGAAACACAGCAAGCAGTTCCTAGGCTTAAATGGGGTTGTGGCAGCGGGATCCTGTGCGAATGTGGCATCACTGATCTCAATGTCAAACTCAACCTACTGCGTGGGTGAATGCGAAGTTTCTTTGTTCTGATTTTCCCCTATGTAATCGCCCCCGATCGTACAAATGCCTGCTTGCATACCCTTCTCCAAGAGCTGTTCAGCAAAAAGATAAGTAAGACATGAGCTTGCGGTATATAGGTCGTGTCACCAAGGCACCAATAACTAAGTGGCGCAAAAGTAGGTTCCAGAGAAAGGGGAAAAAATAAGTTCGAGTCCGCACGTGTTTCGAAAGCTATAGAGCAATCGTATCCACATCCTCACCGCCCATTGATGGTGGCGCCAGAGTCTCTCCGAAGGTTTGAGGGACTTACAGCTTGTGCATGTTGGGACGAGGGTGTGGAGTTGGGGTGTTCAGGAATCTTCTCTATTTCTTTCTTCGCAGCTTGCCATGCCTCAAGGTTCTGGGCAAACATGAGTGAGATTGCACTACCATATCTAAAGGGTCACTGTAGGGTCCCACCTTCTTGCACCAGTCTCTGTGACTCCGAGCCATATTGATTGCCATCTCTCTGAGGTCGGCGACCTTCTGGCGTTGGAACCGATCGAGATCTGCTTGAATTGTAGAACTTGAATACTTCAAGTCTTGCGCCGTCAAATGAAGCGCGTCCTCAAGCTTCGTGCCACGGTAACGCCGCGTCAGAAGAGCACCACAAGTCAACGGGAAAACTTACTTGCGAAATGGTTTCACGGGTTTTGCCGATACCATTACGCCTTGCAGTTTCGGGGTCGACGTCCATCATGCCGTGCAGCGTATAACTGAGTGCATTCAGGAGACCCATCCCAGGAGCACGCCGCTTGTAAGGACTTGGTCCTGGGTGAGGAGGGATGTATACCGACGCGGAGTCGTCGGGATTTTCACTCGTTTGTCCCTCCGATGGTGGCTTGGTTGGGCCATTGGCGCGACCGCGCGAAAGTGCCTCCTCCAGCCTCTTTGCCTCTCTCTCACTCTTCTCATACTCCTCCAACATCTCACGCTTGCTATCTAGACCGTCTTGCGTCATCTCATATTGTACATGTTTCTGGTGCCGATACGCGAGAAGCTTTTTGATGATGGTGGCAAATTGCGTGTATTCATGCAGGGGTTCAGAGAAGTTCTGCTCGAGCTCTTGAAGCTTCGGTGGCGGCGGTAAATAAAAAGGCGTGAAAGGTGGGAAGAGATGAAATGCACACACCAATCTTGTTGTCGACATGTATGACGCGTCGACGGCCTGGCCAGTCTTCTCCATGGCCGTGGCGAGAGCGCCGCTTTCATTAAGACTGAAGCCGTTCAAGGCCGCACCAAGCTCCGAATAGTCTTGCGCAGTCTCTGTGTCATGAACGGGGAGATTGTTGAGTAGAATTTGCGGGCTTATAGAGATGCGTCATACCTGACCATCTTTTGAGTGTCCGGCGGGTAACCTTCTCCATCGGACCACTGAGGTGGTTTGCAAACTTGTTCGTAAATACTTCTGAATCGATGAAGCGTTGGTCTGGGTTCCGCAAGGGATGTGTTGGGGTCGGGTTGGGGAGCACCGCATAAGCAGGGGATGCCTCGGAATCCGTAGGGTTGTGCGAAGGCGCCTTGAGGATATTCTTCGGGAGCAGTGATAGAGGAGGCGAATTGAGAACTTCCGTCTGCAACACAGTCAAGAATTACCCGGGACAAAACGAGCACCTGGCCCACCCATGAAACTTCGCCCTCCAAAAATCGGTGGAATACGTGCTCATTAGACAAGATGGGATGGCGAGCGACGCGGTTCAAAAATGTTTGCAGCATGCGTTTGCGTCGAGCAATCATAACTGCGTCCTCCTTTGCCTTTGCTTGTTTAGTGGCATAGTCTCCGATGGTTTGCTTAGACGGGATGGGGGGAATGATGAGAGTCGGATACAGCTTCACAAGGCTCAGTCGCAGGGATTCGAATTCTGAATAGCGGTGCCGGGCTTCCGCAGTCTATTATGCACAAATCGACGTCAGACGCCCGATCAGCAATGCAACGACTAGTGCTTACCCCGGCATGGATCACGTATGTGATGTAGGGTGTATTGGAGTGAAGGGTCGTCTTTTGGGCATCGGTTATCTTATCACGTACGTTCATTAAGGAACCTTAACGGAGGACGGATGGAGTGGGCACACACCAGGATCTCTGCGTCCTCGCCGGAGTGCAGCCACCTGTCTCTGTAACAACAAAAGTCGCTCTTGTGGGTTTCCTGGGGTTGTCGCTGAGCTGTCGGAGACGCAAATGGCTTGCTTGGCGACAATAGACGGGCTGAGTTGGGTGGTGGAGAGGAGGGTGCGGATATGTTGACCTTGGAAGTTGAGGATGTCTCTGAGGGGACACGTTCGATGTCGTTCTCGAAGGGGTTGTCATCCTCGAAGGCGTCCATCTGTGACTGTACCACAGCAGGAGCGTCGGCGAGCTTTTAAGCTACGAGTCGCGTCCAACAATGTGTCCGTGCAACGTCGTGGTCGTGGTACTCGGATACTTACTCTCTACGCTGCGTACGCTGCATTTCCCTATTTGGGCTATGTACACTGCTCACCCAAATACACGGAACCCATCCAGCTGCGGTGCTGCGGTATCCTCTTCCACCCCAGCCACCTCCATCGCGCTCTCAAAGCCTTTACCCAGCAGTGATGCAAACAACTCATCAATCTGCTCCTCGTGCCAGCTCCCTTGCATCGGCACAGGTACCATGAAATTTTGTATCTTCTCATGAACCTCATACCTGACAGCCGTGTCAGCCATGAAACGATTCCAGCAATGTTTTACCGACCGAAGTTTCCGTCCCTTGCTGGCTTTTGTGTCCACCTTCTTCTTTGCCTTCTTCTCCTTTTGCACCGCCACCCAATCGTCATTTCCACCTATTCCGTTCCCTCTCACGTCAATAATGTCCCGTAGGAGCTGGTGGTAAAAATCGGTGTCATCAAATATATCCGTGTCTTCTTTTTCCTGAATACTTTCATCCGCTGTGCTAACGCCTAGTCTGCTGCCTTTGCCGCGGTAAATCCTCGTCCGTGCAAGCACTTTGCTATGATCTGCAAGCGTCTCGTCGATCAGCTGTGGTGCTGATTTAATATGTTGAGTCGCTCTCGAAAATGCGTTGCGGTTAGATGGAAGGAGAACCGACGGTGCAACAGCTTGAATTTTGGATGACCATTTGTTCAACGTCTGAACAAGGTGGGAGTGGTAACTAATGTAAGTGAGACTTTTTTTTCTTTCTAGTAATAGCACGGATACGAACGTGCATTCAAGTTCCGTCATCGCGCGACTGCCTTGAAGTAATTCCTCCCCACAGGCACTCACGGTATGATCAACTTCAGTATTCCTTTGACGCTTGCGGGGAGGAGGCTGGATTGATTCATTTACCAATAGGAGGCGCTGAGTCTGTGTTGAGCAGGGATCGTCTCCATAGGGAGTATCGCACCTCTTGGAACTCGTATATCTCATTCGAGAGTAATCGCGCTTCTTCTAGCATTTTCACGAGAGGAGCGTGCACGTGCTGATCAGCGGCATACTGCGGGGGCTATTTCCTCGTGAGATGTTGTCGAATAGGGAAGCAGACTACTACTCGCAGGAGGGAGGCGGTTCCCAGCAGCGAGGGATTTTTGTAGGCGAATGCGGGCATCAAGAAGTGAATCCCAGAGGGCCTGGGCGCAAGATATAGATCAATGACGTCGCGCTAGACTAAATGAACTTGCAATCTGTCTTGAAATGGCTTTACCCTTTTTACGGTCTTCCTCACGAACCATGCGGAGACTTGACAATTGCCCATTGTGGTCGTGTGTACCAGGACGTTCTGTTGACGCGTCTGTGGTGGTGCGTGTGTCCACCTCATGCTTGATTCCGGTCTCACGGTCAGAATCATGTGTCTGGGGGTTCTGCAGCTCATCGCTGCCTGAATCCGTATCCTCGCTGGCAGAGTCTGCCTCGTCGAGCGCCAGCTTTCTCAAAGTTTTTGCACCGTCATATTTTGGGTCTGAGAGAGACTCATGAAGTTTACGCAGGGACGACGGACTGATCGAGAAGGTTTAGTTCATGATCCACGTGCAGCTGCCACATCGACCTACCCTACGTCGAGATAGTGTGCTCGTGCGGCACTGTTATCTGCGACAATATCGATATCCGGATCAGGATGGGTGCCCGTGACCTCGACGTCCTCGGGGTCAAAGTCTGCGTGGGATCAGCAGAAGGCACGGGCGTAGATAGTTGACTTGCCATCCGGAGCGACGTCCTCGAGCTGGGCGATTTGCTGGGCAAGAGATAGGCCTGTAAATGGTCTACTGATGGGCTCACCATGGCGATTGGATGAAACTTACGCTGCATTCTGCGGTGGACAGATGCAAGAGTCATTTCGCGGCGGGGCCTTGGCTGTTTACATAATTTTTACTAGATGTGCGAAATACGCGGCAAGATTTCTTCTTCTCGACCATCACCCGTCCCAGCAACACACGACCAAGTGGCCCGTAGCCACTGTTGAACTTACCTGAAAACTAGACACGCTTCAATCTGGATTCGACACCAGCTCCATGTTTTTTATCATCAAAAAATGCACAGAAATCGTGTTACAGGTATGCCCGCTTTTTTGTGCCAGGCTTATTTTGGAAGTGGACCTCTTCCTCTCCAACGCCATCAGGATTTTTATCAGTCACGCGACAGCTCCCATCTTGTGTCACTGATTTTTTTACATGTAATATGATAGCCTGCGTCTTTTTGTCCTTTCCTTCTGTGATTCACCTCGAGGGCGTTCATAAATCATCTTTGACGTCTTCCCCTGTCCCTCACACTACGTACGCTCGCGTACTCACCTCGCATCCCCAGGTTACTCAAAAAATCACCCTCCAGCCATGCCCCGTTCCCTCAATCGTACTGTCGCCGTCGCCGTAAATCCTCTCTCGCCAAACAACGACGAAGACAACGACATTTGTCCCGTGTGCGATGGCGATTGCACATGCAACAACAGACCACCTCCCCAAACCGCGGGCCATGGAAGTGCGCGTTTTGTAGCTACACCGACCATATCAATGCGTTCGTCCACGCACGCTCCCGCAGCACAGCCTCTCAAAATCAAACTCACCGTCCCTCCCAGTATTCAAAACAAGGCGCGCTCCCTGGGATCCACCCAAAAGAAGACTCGTATAGAAGGAGCTTCCGTACCATCCAGCGGGGTTACTGGAGGCAACTCCGCATCATCTCATCTCCCCAGCGCCTCTTCCACCGCTGGCCATGGTCAGCGCGGCTCATCAGATGCCATAGGACCCAAACGCAAGGGTCGGCTTTCCAAGCCTGTCGCGACGGCTCGCGACGGCACCCCAAATACCGCCTCAGACTTGCGGAATTGTCGCAACGAGGCCACCACGTTGCCACAGTCACAATCTCATTTATCGTCACAGACACATTCCCACAAATCTATCGCATCGCGGGCTACACGCTTGCAACTCAGAAGCTCAAAGTCAAAATTAGCTGCCTCGAGGCAACCTTCAAAATTGCTGGCCAAAGGCACGACCGTGAAGGGACCAGTCCCTTCAAAGAAGAAGCGGCATCTGCGTGACCCCTCTGATTCTGACATCCAGCCAAGCGACAATGGGTCCTCGGGACGCTTTCCTACCTTTGTTTCCGCTGATGGGCTGACATCGGAGGCTTCCGAGTCATCCGAGTCAGGCTCTGACTCCGAATCGGGGTTCGGTTCCGATCTCTCGCTTGCCGCAGAAGAAGAAAATTATATTGTTGCGGAGCAAAGACGTCATGACAAGGCTCGTGTTCGTCGTGAGCTGCTGGGAGATGATGCCCCGAAACACAATGATCCTAATAACAGTTGGGTCATCCGTCCTCGGAAGAAGAGCGTCGGTCTCAGCGATGTAGACATGGAAGGTGATTCCGATGAAGTCACGGAGGAAGATGAGGATGAAGATGAGGACATGGACGAGGACGAGGAAGACGACGAGGCGGATGATCAGGCTTCACGGGTCTATACAGGCCTCGCGACTGGGTGGTCTGACGATGAAGAATCTAGTTTCGACGCTGACATATTCTTTGCCAATCTCACGGACACGTCGTCAGACGATGGCTCATCGGAATCTGATGGTAGTCACCTCGACGACTCTGCTACCGACCCTTTAGCCAACAGCGTTAGCAGCTTACGGAGTGCAGACTTTGAAGTCACGGAAGCGTGGGATGGACAGATTGTTTTCACCAATGGATTGAACGATGGCCATGGAATTCTTGATCTCGCGTTTGAAGCCAATGCAGCTCAATTACTTGCATCGGACGGTGCCTCAGTCAGTGACGACAGCGATGTTGAAATGCGGATCAGTGACGATGCAGAGGATGAACTCGATGATGGTGACTCGGAGTTCGGTGAAAGTGATGGTGATACCACAGAGGAGGAATTTGTTGATGAACAGGGACTTCCTACCTCCCGTGCTCTGAAACTCTTTCGGTTGCCGACCAGCGTCTCATCTATCAACCCTATGTCAACGGTTAGCCCGATTGTCTCTCCTGCCCCGTTTTCTAGGCGTCACTCGTCATCGACCCTGTTGGAGTCACCACGTCCTGCTGACATTCTGGCCGGTCGAGTGATCTGGGAAGACCAACCGCACCCTGACGGCGTGGAAGGTAGTAGCGGGGAAAGTCCCCGCTCTATTGTTTGCGTGCCTCTTATGGGCGAGTTTTGTCTGGAAAGCAGCGCATCCCAGAAAACTGCCGTTCTTACTGGTGTGAATAAGGACGTTCCGTCTCCGTACCCTCGCCTCGGCCATAGGCAAAGAAGGTTCTCCAGCAGCGCGGGGAGCTTCAGCAGTGTTTGTATCTCATTTCGGGATGATGTTTGTCGATCTCACGCGGAATTCCTTAGATGGACCTCCGTGGTCGTACGGCAAGATTGTCGATCTATTCTTCGTTGCCCCCGCCTTCCGATGAACCGTCATCCGAAACTCCGCCTGACATCATGCTCGGAGAACCAATCAAGCTAGATGACGTCCTGGACCCTACGTTCCTCGACTCGGAACCTGAGATGCAAACACAGACCAACTCCGATAGTGAGGGTGGGCAGAGGCTCGCTCAAAGTCTGAGCCGCTGGGACCGCGTTCCCGTTGGTGCTTTCCGTCTTACTAGAGAATCTGTTTCGGCGTCCGATGTCCCTACATCGCCAGGCTGGACCTCTGAACCAGCCAAATCCTCTGTCCCTGAACCGTCCTCCTACGGAAACGTCTTGAAAAATAGCCCCCTTCATACAATGTTCTGGAGCGACAAGAGCGTCAAACAGAACCCGCGCAAATCGAGAGGAGCTAACATTTCGCCTGTGTTACTCCCTGTCCGCGATGGCGACCGTACACCCACCAATGTTCCGTATCATTATGATCTCCATTCGAGCCATCAGCAACAGCAACACCATACGCCCTTTAAACCCCGAAAAGAGTCGCGCAGGGAAAGGAAGATGCTGAAGCGCAATACTCATCCACCCACTCACCAACACCACGATCATCACCAGCATCACCATCGTCGAAACCACCATCCAAATATGAAAACCCGAGGCAATGCGTCGGTGCAACGCACATTTTTTGGCTCCCCTACTTCCGCTCCTGCATTGAGCATCTGAAATTTATTCCTATTGTTGTACTTTTTGTCGCCCATTCATGCTCATGACTTCATCCCATATCCGCCTCTACTACCTGCATTTCCGTAGCCCATCCATTTTTTCCTTCTTTGTATCTCTGGGTATCACGTATATCTTGTGCATGGTCCAACGTCATACTCCCTCGGGTGGAGTTTAAAACACTTATAACTCACTTCTTGACCTGCACTGTACCGATTTTTAAAGTACAACCAGACTTCGTTTTATTACCTGTGTATTATGGGCGGATGAGAGGTGTATATTGGCCGTACTATCAAATATTGTACGCTACACCTGGAAATGCAATCAGTAATTATCAATACGAACTTAGTAGAGGTAAGTAGACCTTGTCCGTGACCACTCATTTATGACACTATTTCGGATTGCACGCCTCTGCCTCAACTTTGTATTTGTGGCGGTTCGTTCCTCGCTTCGTCAACGTCGTGATAACTGGACTATACCTTGGTGGTTCGTGTTGGTAGGCTTATTTCACGTCGCGGCGCCTCGCTCAAAACTAGGTCAATTAGCATTTGACGCGAAATACGAAGCGCCGCCGCAAGCTAGTGGAGGATAAGGAAAGAGGAACTTTGCAAAATGCAGTGTAAGCGTCGAATACCCGAGGTGGATGGGAATCGTATAGACGCACAGTCCACAGCATCTCCTCTTAGTCCCTTGGTTGCAAGTCGCCAACTCCCATGGCGAAGACGATCGGTGCGTGCCGACAAGACGAATTGCGTTGGTACGGTACTGAATATTTGAGAAGAGTTTTCCCAGCCCCTAGAAACTGACGCTAATGTCGTTGTAGGCATAACAGCATTTACAGCAAATAGTGAGTATCTCGTCGGGGGCACTCTAGAGGATGTTCGAGTGTGGCGAGTCGAGGATGGGAAACAAGTAGTAGTGCTCAAAGTGAACGGAGGTGCAGTGCCCTGCGTTGCTGCCTCAAGAGACGGCAGATGGATCGCAGCGGGGACGTATAATGGTGGATCCCTGTTTATTTGGGATGCGACGACCTACGAGCGGGTCTTTGCAGGCAGGACCGGATGCAAGATCTACGACGTCGATTTCTCTCTAGACTCGGCTCGACTTGTCTCCGCCGATGAAAAAGGTTCAGCAGCTATTTGGGACGTTGTGGCACGCAAAAAAGTGCAAACACTCGACCACGATGGGCCGGTCCGCGCAGTCAAATACTCTCCACGAGGCGACCGAATCGCGACGGCCACTGGAGAGTTCGTCCGCGTCTGGGACAGCAACAGTGGCCGCTTACTTATCGGCGTCAATGTACAAGTGAAAGGGTGGCGTAATCTCCCCTGGGAGTCCGACCTCCATTTCTTCGTCCAAACCAACGACGGAACAATCAAGCAAATCAATGCAGCCACCGGGTCAACCGTTTCGGAGTGGTCAGTCCCTACCGACGACTGCTCACGCATTGCCCTGCCACAACACGGAAAATTCATAGCCCACTCCGCAGGGAAAGCCATTACCCTGTGGGATCCCGCGACGGGCACACAACTCGGTCTCATCCCACATACCGACGACATATTTTCATTCGCATTTTCATCAGACGATTCGCTTCTTGCAATTATTTCTCAAGGGTCAAAAACTTTTATAAAACAGCTATTTCAATCCATCTCAGTACGTCTTGTATCCGATCCAATTTTACTCGGTCTTAGTGTTACTTTATACTTCAGGAGCCAGAACTCGGCATCGACGGCGATGCTCTTAACGCATGGAAACATGGTCAACTCGCGAATGCAGAAGCGTTACTATCTGCTGCAATTCCGACGTCGAACAACAGGGCTCATCATATATTCGCCAGTCGTGCTCTTATCCGGGTACGGTTAGGACAGTTGGACGCAGCATTTGTTGATGTAAAGGAGGTGCATGTTACTCTACTCTCACATGGATAGGTACTGACACCGTTTTAAACCAAGTCCATCGGAATTCAGAGATCACCTGTTGGATACATTGCGAAATGTATGGCTTTCGTTACCAAGGGAGAAAAGGACAAGGGACTTCATGTGTGCGACATCGCGATCCTGCATTTTCACTCAGAATATGTTACCTTTTTCATTCTCATCAAGGTAAGTGACGCTGCTCAATCCCGGTTCTCCTTCATCTTCTTTCTTTCAGATTGTAGCTATGTTCATAGCGGGAGAGCGCGTCAATGCGATATCGTGTATGAATGACCTCATTACTGATGGCGGGGGTGTGTACCCAGCGTTATATGTAGTCCTAGTATGCAAAATTTGTTCTTATATCCGGGAGCGTCACCGCTGACGTTTTCAATAGGCATATATGTACCTTCTCCTTGGGAACTTTTATCTGGAGAACAATGATTACGAGCGTGCGATTCAGTCGTTTGAAGACGCGCGAATTGAATTGGGTAGCTGGTCTGGTAAACCGCCGCTCATAGTCTCATTGGTATATCCCTATTATCTTGCTATTTATCCCATTTATCCTGTTCTCTGACAGATCTCTGGATGGGAATTTGATGATCTTGCGATCCCAATCCAACAACGCCTTAGTGAGACCTTGTTTGCAGCAGGTCGCACGAGGGAGGCTGGCGAGTGTGTGTTGCGCATGGTGGATCAAGAGATCAACCTGGCTGAGCCCATCAAGTCGTGGGTTTCTAGTGAGCTAATGTTCTCCTTCTACCTACGCTTCCGATGGATATTGAAATGACTATCCTCTGTGAGACTTCAAGTCTCAGTGTCGCACAAAACTAGAAGACCTCGGGGATGGTGCCATGAATGTCAAGCAATATGATGAAGCCATCCTGCACTATACCACAGTACTGTCACTAAATCCTGCTGCGCCGCAGGGCTTGCTAGTCAAGCGAAGCAACGCATGGGCAGGCAAGGGCGCACGGGATAATGCCCTCAACGACGCGAAGGAATGGGCGAGGTTAATGCTCACGTCCTACTCGTGGAAAGATGCATTGGCTGCTGCCGATGGCGTGAGTATTTTCTTGCCTCGGTATATGTCGCCTGCCTGATGTTTGCTTGGCCTGTAGTTCCTGATTGAAGGATTTGCAGTCTATCGAGCTGTATGCGAGCATCTCGAAACGACCGGTCGTACTATAGACGCTGTTTCATGTCTCTGTCAAATCTCCAGTGAACAAGGACAGGAAATAGATGGAAAAGCGGACTGGATTTGTGGTGGGTGTCCACGTTCATAGTCAGGGCGTCATTTTGACTACGCTATCAGACCTCAAATCTAAATGTCGTGTCAGACTCAATGACCTCGGAGATAGTACCATGAGCGCTAAGCGATATGACGAAGCAGTCTCGCAGTATACAGTAGCATTGTCTCTAAGTCTCACTTCTCCGGAAGACCTCTTGATGAAGCGGAGCAATGCGTTGGTGGGCAAGGGCGCATGGGAGGATGCCCTCAACGACACGAGGAAATGGGCGAGTTTCGTACTGACATCCGGCTCATGGAAAGACGCATTGGCCGCTGCCGATGGTGTGAGCATTCTCTTGCCTTGGTATATACCGTATACCTGATGTTCGCTTGGCCTGTAGTTCTTGCTCGAGAGATTTACCGTCTATCGGGCTGTTTGTGAGCACCTCGAAACGGTCGGTCGTAATACAGACGCAATTGTATGTTTCCACCATTTGTCCAGTGAATTAGCACAGAAAATGGATGAGGGGCAAGTGAACTGGACTCGTAGTGAGTGCCCACATTCATAGCCAGAGCATCATTCGATTACGCTTTATCAGACTTCAAATCGAGATGCCGTCGCAGACTAGAGGACCTCGGGGATAGTGCTATGAATGCTAGGCAGTATGAAGAGGCTATCTCACAGTACTCTGCCGCATTGTCGCTAGACCCTGTTAGCCCACGAAACCTGCTGGTGAAACAAAGCAAGGCACATTCAGAGACAGGAAAGTGGGAAGATGCGTTAAACGAGGCGAACGAAGTACTTCATTTTTAGTTCATTTCGGTTTGTCCGTGTTGATGGGCGCGGTTCAGGTAATCAAGATTGATCCATCCTCTTCATCGGGTTACGAGAGGAAATATGCAGCGCTACTCGGTATGGGGCACCATGACGAAGCAATCGGCGCATTTGAGACAATGCTCTCGAAGATGTCAGAATCATCAGACCCAGAAGTTCGTGGTGAGAACAACCACTAAACTGATATTCTTCCAACGCTAACCACTTGTAGAGCAATCTTGCCGCTATGTTTCGCCAGAACATACGGAGAGTGCAATTCGCACCTCTATCCAAAATGCTATTCGTGATTCGCCAACAGTGCTCATCAACACCGTATCTGGTCGCCTGTGCAACAAATCAGAGCAGGCAGCCGCATTCGAATCAGCCCCAGCTTTTACAAGACTCATCACATCCATGACGAAACATATCAATCTTGCTCTCATTGAACAAGTAGTTGGGGAGTTCTACCGTTATTCCACATTTTCGCACACTTGGGAGGGTAATGAACCTCTGTACGAAAAGGTCCTCAAAATTGTGGTGTACGACCTTGAGGCGTCTCCCACTCATGAGAAGCTCCGAATGTTCTGCAAGGTCGCACGAGACGAGGGATTCAATTGGGCATGGAGCGATACCTGCTGTATCGACCAAGGGGATCATTTCGTGCTCCAAGAAGCCCTCGCTAGCATGTTCAAGTGGTATGAGGGCTCTGCGATGACAATCATCTTCCTCTGTGATGTTGATCGTCTGGCGGAGGCTGGCGCCCTGACAAGGAGCAAATGGAACTCGCGAGGGTGGACCCTACAAGAATATCATGCATCGAAGGTAGTCCGAATCTACACCAGGGACTGGACACCATATTTAGGCCTCACCATCTACAACCACAAGGAGTCTCCTGAGATCATCTCGGAGATGGAACAGGCAACAGATATCTCAGCACAAGCATTGGTAGCACTCCGCCCTGGATTGAATGACATACGGGAGAAGCTTCGTCTAGCCTCTACACGGCAGACGACGCGGGTCGAGGATGCCGCCTACTCATTACTTGGAATATTTTCAATGTCCCTACCAGTTACATATGGTGAGGGCGACAAGGCTTTGGGACGACTCTTGTCTCAACTACTCATGAGCTCTGGGGACACAAGTATTCTTGCGTGGACAGGGAAACCTGGTGGCTTCAATAGCTGTCTCCCAACCAATATCACCGTGTTTAACCATCCCTTGACTTCGTGTCACATTCCTCCACCCATCCTCGATGCCGAGATAGAAACAGCCACCGCTAGGCGGCGTGTTTCCTCACTTGATCACAATCTTGTGACAAGTTTGTATGATCGGGTGAATGAATTGCCCACACCAACGTTCGCAGGACAGCGGATGAGGCTTCCATGTCTTGCCTTCAAGATTAGGCTTGTGTCGGTTTTTCAGAATGGACCTGAGTATGTCCTTCGCGCTCAGGCTGGTGCACTCGGAGCTGTGGAGATCAGGACTAGGCAAAAACTCATGCAGCCGGATTCACTGTATCTTGTTCACCCTTGGGTTGACTTCCTTCTCGACCGACGTGCTGGCAAGACGGTAGAGATCGCACCTGGTCTGGATGAATTTACGATGTTCTTTGGCTCTTCGAATATCACACCACCCGCACCACGAACACGAGCGGCTCGGCTCATTTGCCGTCTTGGGCGTGTGTTTGGTAGGCGGGCTGCCATGAACACTACATCTCTCCCACGCGAAGAGCAGATGCGTAACCTCCAATTTATTGCCAGACTCAGGCAACCGTTTGGCGCACTCTTACTCACAGCCACTCGACAGAACGTGGCAGAATACAGGAGGGCCGCAACGGAGAGTTTGATCACGGTCCAGGTGGGGGAGATCACGTCGGCAATGTTGGATGAGTTGATACAGGGTGTACGTGTGCTGGACGTGCTTTGATGCTTGCACGAGGTCTCTCTACCGTGTTGTCGAGCTTGTGCCATTGTAAGTTTATATAAAGACTATCCGCCGCGTTACTTGAATGAGGCGAGTCACTTCACCTCGACGATAGTAACACTAACTGGGCCTGCTCCAATTCTCGGCGTGTTTTTCGGTCCCTTTGGTAGGTTCACAGCTCATTGGCTTACAATACATGTATTGCATACAACACGAAGTTATATAGTAACTAACACAAACTTGAACACAATACATGAAGAAAAAGTCAGACGTAAGTCAACGGTGTACTATCGTACATGTGAGACAGGCCATCTCGACAACTAATAACAGTGATAGCCGATCAGCCCCGTACCTACTAACATCGAATTCGGGATATAAGACGAACTGGATCGATAGAAGAGAGACACTGGTATCATTTTATGTGAACCTCTTCCAGAAGGGACGTGCAACGTACATTGAGCAGCTTAGATTCTAATGTACACAAACACAACCTCCAACGACATTTCATCGGCAAGTCTCCAGCACTGCAGTATTGAGTACGGTGGCCGCGTACCCAAAATCAAACACGGGACATTTCCTAGTAAAACCGGATGATGGTGCGCAACTGAATCATCCACCTCCATAGGGTCCCAATGGCCCCATGAATCCGGCAAACTGCATTCCACCTGCGAGATGGAGCACCTCGTCCAGCGTCGACTCGTCTCACACCGCCGTGTGGCACGCAGACAAGAACGCAAACTCGGCGTTGGTGTAGCGTTCCTGGATGATGGATGTCAGCGTCAGCTTACCGTCTCTCATCGCGAACTACGAATCGAATGGCTTCTTTGCGTACTGTGCACTATGGCAGGCAATATGGATCCAGCGGTGGTCGTGGAACGCTGAATGGCACCCTCGATAGTGGCTGCCTTGCCAGTGATGGTCTGAGATATCACCGTTTCGGGTATGCCAGTTTCATTCCGGATCCTCCAGAGAGGACATATAAGGAAGCATAGATGTCCATAAGACTCTTCTCAGTCTTTCGATACGGTCCCGCGGCATGGAGCAGGAAAGACGTGGATTTCGACGTCGGGCAACACCGGATTCGCGAGCTTGGAGCCTGGAGCTGAACTTGGTTTTGCGAGACGGAGGTGACTGGCTCGACCATAACTCACGCAGCATTTCCTTCACACAATACACCCTGTGTCTTCCGTAGGCATGCGAGTCTTGAGTGAGTTGTGAGCATAGTAGGGTAGCATCGGTGAGCAAACGAGGACGTGCTCGAATAGGTGTGCGAGTACGGTGAGCGCGTTAGGTGCATGAGTCGTTCGCATTCACTATGATAACAGGTCCATATTCTGGAGCTCGTCAAAGGTAAGCGGGGATGGCAAGTGGCTGCCACAGTGCAAAGTGCAAAGTGTCGCGAACACGTGACACGCGACCTTTGTATCTGACCCCAACCTTGAATGCCCCCCAGGCTTAATGGAAGACCCTGATGTTGTCGATACGTCTGATGTCGATGAACGTGAAGTCATCGTTTTCTCTGAAGACGTTAATCTCTTCCCCAGCTCTACCTTGACTCCACTGAAGAGTCACTGTGCGCGTGTTCTCGTGTCTCCTCAAGGTCTCGCCACGGAAAAAAGTCACCCTTATCCTCTCCCAGTACTGAGCATAGGCCATGAACGAGTTAGCGACCATGAAATGGACAACCCATCACCGCGGAAACGTATCAAGGTATGATAAATTATTCAGTCTTCGTCTGAGATTGATATCCTCTTAAAGATAGCTCACAATACGGACCCAGTCTCCCCTGAGACTACACCATTAGTGACCGCTGATGCCTCTTTGCCAGGCAGTGAATGCCCAGGGGTGCAGATGCTGGGTTCATCTTCCGAGTGCTCTGCAGAACCCGTGCTCGTAGGCGTAGCAGAGGAACCATCAGTGTTTTCTCCACATCGCGATGTTTCTCTGTCGCTGGAATGTGATTCTCTATTTTCGTCACCACGCCAATTGGCGTACTCATCTGAGACCACTCGAGCGTGGTCGCAGAGCTTGGAGTCGCATTCAACCTCCCAGCCACATTCACATTCCCCGTCACGCTCGCATTCTATTGTTACCAACCATCACCACCTATTATCGTCTCCTTACCGTCTTACAACCCCTCCCCCATCCTCACAACGATCGTATAATCAATCTGATTTTACAAGACAGAGGTTGCTCGCGATGCCTTCGTCACCCTTGACACCCGTTTCTTCCGCTCCTCTTCCACAAACAACCTTACAGTCACCGGATGCAATCCAGCTTCTTTCGCCTCAGCGTCCCCAGACCCCGCTTTCACCCGTTTCCCTTGCTACATCACCACCAGCCGCCCCTCACAATGAAGTTTCACCTCCTGTAGAGATACCGGAGGACCCACACCCACTTTCTCGCTACTCTTTGCGCCGTCGGGAGGCTCGGCAGTTGAACCCGTATGCCTGGGATAAGTTGTTATATAAACAACAACTCAAGTCCCACCCCGACGCTATCGTAAAATTTCGAAGCCCTCAACGCCACGCAGAATCCGGCGGGGTCGGGCACGATGGAACCCAAGATGAATTCGTATTTCCCCATGATAATCCAGACGAAGATGGTGACTACGTGGACGTAGAAGCTAGGAGGAAGACCAAGACGTGGGATCTCGACCAAAACGGTGAGCTAGGTGTAAATGCTGCGGAACTGGAGGCAGAAGAGACGAACGACACTTGGTTACCCGAAACGTTGAAGGAGCTCTCGGGTAGTGACGAAGATGACAATAAGTTCCGCAATTTAGCCAAAAAGATTCGCAAGGAGCGAGAGAAAGCAGAGGCAAAAGCCAGGGCTGAAGCTAAGAGAGCCGCTGCAGAAGCCCGCAAGGTAGAAATTAAGAATCGGAAATCGGTGAAAAGGAGGCACAAACCTTTTCCAGTACGTGAGGATACCGACGGTGGAGTCGCACATACCTCTAAAAGAAGCTCCTCCACTGTAAGTCCTGTGTGACGCTTGGTTATCTCCCTGAAATTGTACTGTCAAACAGTGGCCGTCGCCTCCAGACCGATTCTCCCGGGCGCGCTCTTTGCCTCCTGTGTCACCACATCCCCCGTCTCCTGCAAGATCAACTGCCGGACAGCCGGCACCGTCTCGTGCATCTTCCCGTTCTCCAGCTCCTAGTTCCAGACCCCGATCACCAGATTTCAGTGCTTATCTGCAAGGGGACCCGTACCTGTTTAATTACAACGACTATGAGGGGCCACTCTCGCGGAGTCATTCCCCGGTTAACCAATCTGGTGCTCAGTCAGCTTCATCAAGTCCATCCGGGCCGCCAGTGCCATCAGGTACTAGTGCTTTGCCGTCAAATACATCAGCAATGGAGTCGGAGTCGGATCAATCTTCGGTCATCAAGATGAGCTCCAAAGACAAAAAACGCCTTCGCGTGCTGAAGCGTATGATGCCAGCTGCGATGGTTGCACGAGAACTCCGGACTTCCAACGCTCCACGCTCTCAGCCCCTGCGCCCAGGTCCTACAGAATCTTCTGGGAGTGAGGCAGAGGAAGTTCCAGTGATACCCGGAATTGCCAGGGTTCGAAAGGGGCGGTACAATGATGTGGAAATTCGAGGAGACCCCGAGAGTTCGGACGCGGAGCCTCCCACGGAGGGGTACGGGAGAGGGAGATCAAGCCCAGAAGTGATGGAATTCCTTTCTGACGGACAGTCGGCTGTTGTGGTTAAGAGGGCGCGACATGTTTCGCAAGGGCCCAGACACGAGGACGATGTCATCTCGCTCAGCGACAACTCATCGTCGGAAGACCTGGAAAGTAGCAGTGGCGATGATGAGCAAACTCATCAATCGCTCTTTGATCTTCCTGTAAGGGGGCCTGCACGCGAAAGAAGTCTCATCGACTGGATGCTGAGTCGCACGAGGAATCCTGGTAGGCCAAAGCCTAAACCCAAGCAACCGACGGGGCGGCAAAAGTCTCGGAGATCTGGGGCACCTAGGCTGAACATTGTTACAAGCGGTGCCAGACGTTATGGACTCGAACACCAGCAAACACTCTCACGGTTTGTCAGGACTAAGGCGAGTTCGAGCGTAACCCCGTCGACTGGGCACAACTCAGAGCACCGGGATCAGACTGTACATCTCGATGAGGGTGCCATCGAGGAGCACAAGAAACGGAAAAAGAAACGGAGACGCCAAACCCAAGGACCATTCTACAGCATTCATCACGATGCAACACGCATTACTTCAAAGCAGCGCGAAGGTAAGGGAGACCGAGGGAAGGATACGCTTGTGATCGAGCACGACGACAGAGAGTTCAGGCAAGCTCTGGACCCGGGGTGGAAAACTGAAGTAGAGAGGTGGAACAAGCCTATCTCCCCTGCTCGCCACTCCACTACAAACCTACCCAAAAGTACTCACACCATCCCTCGACCACGCGTATATCGTCGGGCGTCTCCCCAACCGCAACATGAAATCCCACTTTCGTCTTATTTTCAACGCAAAGAAGAATCACTACCGTCTGTTCACCATTACGCTGTCATCGACATGAACATCACACCACTTCCATCTGGCGTCAAGTTCGCGTCTTCGTCGTATGTTGGCAAGGGCCTTCTGTATCAGCTTGTCGCAATTACATCAGGGAATTCAGAAGTCACACGACCAGTTTCTTGTGGTTTGCAAGGACTAGAGATTGGACCTGCGACATCCGCTGCGGTCTTTAGCGCACTTCTTGGTCCTCTATGCGATCGTCTCATTAGTGCGCTGCGCGAGTTTGCTCCTGATAACCTGGATGTGATGAAGGAATGGGAGTTCGTGGAACAAGCTTCAAATCAGCTCCTTTCGTGGCTCGCGGTTCATGCAGAAGATGCGGAGTTTGATGCTCTCGAGGTGACACTGCGAGAGTACTTGGATGGATTATTGCTTGTCTTGGATGCACTCGATGCAAATATCTTTATACTGACTACTTACTGGTTTGTTGTAGAGCTCTCTGCCCGTCTTGCGACTGGAGTCAAGTACAGACGAGGATCTATAGAGAATGGACAACTCATTCAATCAGCAAAACAGCTCGTCCAACGTTTGTTGGCTATCGACTTGCAGCCAGCCTTTGCTACCTTTCGTGCGGCGAAAGATGACGCAGATGATACATTATTGCCCAATCGAGCTGCTGAGTTGTGGATATGTCTCGTGCACCTACTCCCAAGTTTCGAGATTGGCCCGCAAGTTTCCCCTGGCCACCCCCTCTGGCGGTTGCTCGCCGACCTGTATCCCGAGTCCTCTCCCACAGGTCCAAAAGCAAGCGAAGACATGTGGCGCATGATTTTTGGCCTCTGTGCTCTTTCGCAATTCTCAGTCCATGGATTGTCGACCTCCGTCTTCCGTCTTCCAGCAGCTTGGGAACTTGTAGCTATTGCACTCAAGAAGATTATACTGACCGCCAATCCCAAATCGAAGCTCTCACAACGTACCCTCAGGAAACGAGACGAATACGTATCATATGTTGTCTCGAGGTGTTTTCTTTTGTGGAGCCAATGGAAATGGCGTCTTGATGAAGGCATTGCCATGTTCAGGTCTCTTCAGGAGATTTTCCGATCCCGCAATTTTGCCAATCTCCTCCATGAAAGTTCGGCTCCTATGGGCTTTTTTGAGAATGGCGATCTAGAGTTACTTTCCAAGCGGGACGCGCACGACACCGTTTTTGAACTATTTCTCAAGCTGGTGGTCCAAGCCGTTTGTCTACTAAACGCGAATGTCGAACTGGACCCGAAGCAGCGTTCAGTAAACATCAAGAAACTCCTTCAAATGGCCGTTCCCGTGAGCCCTGTCCCTTTTTCCCGCTCTTCTCCCCCCTCCGCACATTCACTTTCCATGCTGGTGAATCGGTTCAGTGCCATGGCGGTCACTATACACCTTGATCCTACATCGACCAATGTCAAGTTCCGCGTCAGTCAAGCAAGGCGGTGCGTGGACTTCAAAGATGCGGATGATCAGTCGAGGGTGGCATGTGTATACGGGATGATGAATTTTGCGATGATCGTTCGGCATCACAAAATTGCTGGGGGGCTAGAAGAAGTACTGGAGTGGTTGAGAGAGATGGCTGATGTACTCATGGATGAGTACAGGGAAGGCGAAACGGGTGCCGTGAGGAAGAAGATGACTACGACGTTGATTCAGTTGTTACTCGGATCGGTGAGGCGTGTGGTTGAGACGCCATCGTTGGACAAGGAACAGAGTCGCGCAGAGTATCCAGACCCAGCGCTTTTGAATGGTCGTAAGTACTCATGTACTTGCTTCTTTCGCAGCTCATGTGGGCTAGCTTGGGTTACCAGAGTGTTTAACCCCCGAACCGACCTAGTTACGATTCAGCAAACGGGGGTCGAGATTCGGATGCTCGTACAATCATTTCTGGATGCTCGGCTCATGGCACGACCAGAAGTTCAGCTGCCCGTTGTTCACAGCGTCGAGAGCCAGGAGAGCCAGGACGAGTATGACCGAGTGCCTTTGGATCTCAACGATGAAGAGCTCCTGGCCGCACTCGGTGAGGTGGCCCAGGCTTCGGCGGTAGCTGATGTCAAGTTGAAAGAGGACGCTCTATGCCAAGTTTGCCTTTCATAACCTGTTGGGACATTGTCTTATCATGTCATATAGGTTCTCGACAAGTCCATTACACCTGCGGTATATCGCCTCGTCTGCAAACACTTTGGTGAAAACGAGCACGCAAAGAGCGGCAGTGTGAGCGACAAGGTTGCTGATGAATGGATAGACTGTTGGGTTGGCTGCGCAAATGTTCTCGTCCAGAACAATCACAAGGTAGGAACGCTAGATACTAATTCTTTTCGCATACTTGACGGCTGTCTGCTAGGACTGGGGTTTATACATGAAGCTCGGCCAACAGTCATGGGAAAAGATCATTGACGATTCATGGCGTCGTCGAGTTGGGCTACGTTTCAACCTCACCCTCCTTCGTCTTGATCCAGGAGCGTACAGTGTGAGAGAAGTGTAGTATACTTCCATTTAACACTCCCGACTAATGCAACATCCTCAGAAAAGCAAGAATGACTTTATCGCTGTGGTGTTGGTGGCTATGTTGTCACACAAGACCACGATAGAGCACGAGTTTGTAAGCGTGGTGCTATCACTGGACGGGCTACAACACCCTCTCCTTCGCGGTGCTTTGGTCGATCGTGTGCCTGGGACGAAAAGGTACGAAGTCAGTCGAGCAGACTATGACGCCGTTCGGGAACGATTGATCGAAAGTCAGTTGGGTTTCATCGCTCGTTATTTTATCATGACCGCTGTTCCAGCTGTCTTTTCGAACGCCGCTGGATGTCTTCGCGCAAGGGTGGATGCTGAGAGTCAGTCGTACGTGGAAATGGTGCTCGTGATGCTATCGACAATGCGTGATATTTACCAGGTAATGATATTCCCCTTGTTTCCTAGGGAAGTCCCTGACGTGTAATAGGAATTGGGGGAAGAAAAAGCGGAATATGGTGTATTTTGTCAGAGGGTGCTTGATATGGCGTTGAGCCATCCTGAGCTTTCCACACACTCAAGATTGTCGGGTGTACTTAGGTTAGGGTTATGTATTAGATAATCCAATACTCGGACGCGCACCCGTCTTGTCGGATCTTTCACTCTTACTTGGTGTGTGCAGCCATGGCGGGGCTCATCTCTCCGAAGCCGCTCTCGTATTTGCAGCACACCGCCCAGTTCAATCCATACCAACAACAGCGTCTCGCTGGCTCCGCGCTCTCCGGGTACTCCGAGACCCCCTCGCTCGGTCTGCAACCCCATCAGCAACATATCATCGGCATCCACGAGGAGAACAAAATCTACACGCTGGTCATCGATCTGATGGACCCTAATACAAGGGAGGGCGCCCTTCTGGAGCTCAGCAAGAAAAGAGAGCAGTACGACGATCTCGCGCTCGTTCTTTGGCATTCCTTTGGTGCGTGCTATGCCGCCCAGCGTCCGACACCACACCCAATGTATACATGTAGGCATTATGCCCGCTCTCCTTCAAGAGATCGTCTCCGTTTACCCCCTCTTGTCCCCACCCAATCTCACCGCCCATGTTTCGAACCGCGTGTGCAACGCCCTCGCCCTCTTGCAATGCGTCGCCTCTCATTCGGAAACGCGACAGCTTTTTCTTAACGGTATGGTGTCCTCCAGATGCTCTTTCTAATGCTGACTCACATGGTCACTAGCCCATATTCCCCTTTTCCTTTATCCCTTCCTCAACACGACTTCGAAAACACGCCCTTTTGAATACCTTCGCCTGACCTCGCTCGGTGTTATTGGTGCCCTTGTCAAGGTACCAACCTTTGCCACGTTATCGCCATCATTACTAATGCCAATACGCAGCAAAACGACAACAATACTGTCATTCATTTCCTGCTTTCGACTGAAATAATACCCCTTTGCCTGCGTATCATGGAGACCGGCTCAGAACTGTCAAAAACTGTTGCGATTTTCATCGTGCAGAAGATTCTTCTGGATGAAACCGGCCTGACTTATATATGCCACACGTACGAGCGCTTCTATGCCGTCGGGACGGTCCTCAGCAACATGGTCAATCAACTCGTGGAAACGCAGGCTGTGAGACTGCTAAAACATGTGGTGCGTTGTTACCTGAGGCTGAGCGACAACATGAGGTACGTTCACACGCTGGGCGGTGGATGACGTGGGCTAATATAAGTTTAGAGCGAGGGAAGCGCTGCGGGCATGTCTTCCCGAGCCGCTCCGTGACCAAACCTTTAGCGTCCTTCTCAAGGTTCGTATTTTTGTTCCTGTGCCGTCCGTCCGCTTATGAGTTGAGTAGGGCGACATGGTCACGAAGCGCTGCTTGACCACTCTTCTCAACAACCTGAACGAGCAATGAGGTGGACTCCTCCTTGGGTCCACCGTTCGTAATCAGGATACATTCTCCGTTTGCGTATTTTGAACGCCCAGTGGTAAATTTGGACAATCTGGATAAATTTGATCGACGATGCACTTATATTTGCACAGCGTGTTAGACACGTACGACTGTACCACCAATTGCTAACTAAACGCTCACACTAATACGACTGTCCTGGGGTAGAAGCTTGTTGTACTGTAGGATCAGCGAATACATTTTCATGATTGTGTCCATCTAATTTACGTGGGAGCGCCGGAAGAAAAGAAACTGGCCGGTTCTCTTTCACCAACTTTTATGTTGGACACCATCTACGGTTTACTTGTGGGTGTCCCCCACACGACTAATTCAACATGTTCGGCCCTGTTCGACGGCGAGCGTGTCTGTCTCTCCACCATCAACGTGCCCTCCTATTTCGCCTTGCGCCAGGATCTCCTCGACGCCATGCCTGACACCATCCTCGCACTTGTGGCGCCCGTCGTCTCCTACTGGATGTTGGCTCTTCTCTTTCACCTCCTCGACATCTCAAATTGGTCTTGGCTCGACGAGTACCGCATCCACGAGTCTGTCGAGGTCACATCCCGCAACCGCGCCACTCGGACAGAAGTCCTTTCCGCCGTCATCTTCCAGCACACATTACAGACCGTGCTTGGCTATTATTGGTTGTCTAGTCCCCCAGAGATCTCTCTCTCAAAGTGCGAGATGGAGATGGCGGCCATCGGGAAAACACTGGCAACCCTCATCAGGTGGACAGTTGGCCAACAAGCAGCGCATCAGTTTTTGTCTCACCGAGGCGCTGCCGTCATACATTGGCTGTACTGGTGGGTTATTCCTGCCGCACAGATCTTCTTCTCGCTGTATGTCACTTCTTCTTTGTCTTACGATCCTCTCTCAGCTGATCGTCCGACAGATTTATCGTCGACACTTGGCAATACTTCCTCCATCGTGCTATGCACGTGAACAGATTCCTCTACAAACACCTCCATTCGGTGAATCACCGGCTCTACGTGCCCTA
>JBBPTF010000002.1:0-98534 GCA_038094015.1 Phylloporus cf. gajari | reverse complement strand
TGTTCTGCCCATCAAGCACGAGTCTGATGTGTTTGATGCGTTCAAGACGTTCAAGGCATTTGCTGAAAACCAATCTGAGCGCAAGGTGAAGGCTCTGCAAGATGACAAGGGTGGAGAGTATATGAGCAATGCTTTTGCTGAGTTTACTACCCAGTGTGGTATCCTCAGACAGCATACTATCAGAGCTCGTCCTCAGCAGAATGAGGTTGCTGAATGAACCAACAGGTTGCTTAGTGAGCGCATCACTGCCATGCTTCATGAGTCAAGACTTCCTACTGCTTTCTGGGGGGAGGCCTTAGCTGCTTTGGTCTATGTCTGGAACAGATGTCCTACTGATGCTGTTGATGAAGCCACCCCTTATGAACTCTGGCATGGCCATAAGCCAGATGTCTCTCATCTTTGAGTTTGGGGTTGTACTGCCTATGTCCATATCCAGAAGGACAAGCAATCTGTCCTTGGCTCTCATTATGAGAAATACATCTTCATTGGGTATCTTGATGGGTACAAGGCATGGAAGTTCTACAACACTTCTACTAGGCACACCATCATCTCTGAAAGAACTGATTTCGATGAGAGGATTACTATGGCTGTCCCTCCTCCAGTCCCTGCTTCTCTCTCTTCCTCATCGTCCACCTATGTCCCTCCACTCTTGTGTAATGATATGAATGCTTCTGAGGATCCTCATCTTCAGGTTCCTGGGGGGGGTGGTTGCTGATCAGCATGTACCTGCACCTGAGCCTCCTCAGCCTCAACCTCCATCCCCTATTTATGCTCTACCTCCTCCAGTTGTGCCACCTGTGGATCTATCCCTGCTCCTCCAGTCCCTCCAGCTCCACCTAGTCCTGTCGGCATTGGTGCTAGGTTGCCCAACAGATGATGAAATCCTCTGAGAGAATGGGTGGAAGCTTAGTGCAGCCTATGATACTGATGATGAGGATGATGAAGGCGCAGATATGGCATTCTCTGCCACTTCTCAGGCTCTTCCTAGGACTTATCAAAAGGCAATGTGTCGAGATGATGCTCCTCAATGACAACAAGCTACCCTCAATGAGTTGGCCGCTCAGAGGAGTAATGATACTTGGGAGCTCATCCCCAGGCCTAAGAATTGTCCTGTCATTGGCTCCAAGTGGGTCTTTGTCAAAAAGTATCATGCTGATGGTTCCTTCGAGAGGTATAAGGCTCGTCTAGTTGCTCAGGGCTTCAATCAGCGTCCATGATTCAAATATCTCAAAGTCTTTGCTCCTACAGTATGCCTACCCACCCTTCATATTGTCTTAGCCCTGGCTGCCATCCATGACTTGCATCTATGGCTGTTGACATCTCATATGCCTATCTGAATGGGGAGATTGATTGTGAAGTCTATATGGAGCAGCCTGAGGGATTTGCTGAGTCTGTTTGCTCAAGAAGGCTCTCTATGGCACCAAACAGGGTAGAAATTGCTGGAATCGCAAAATGTGTACTGTCCTTAAGTCTATGAGCTTCATCCAGATCTATTCTGATGCAGCTGTCTATATCTATTTGAAGGCTGATGTTCACATCATCCTCCCTGTCTTTGTTGATGACATGACCTTTGCCTCCAAATCTCTTCAGGCTACCAAGGAGACAATACAAGAGCTGCAGAAGCACTTCAAAGTTTGTGATCTGGGCCCCACCACTGAGATTCTGGGCATCAAGATTGACAGGGATTGATCCAAGCATTCTCTCACCATCTCTCAGTGCCGGTATTGCATTGATATGCTCAATCAATTTGGAATGGCAGATTGTAAACCAGTTACCACACACTATGGATCCTGGCCTTGTCCTATCCACCTTCCAAGGTCCTGAATCTGTCCAAGACAAGGCATTCATACACTCTGTCAACTATGGTACTGCCATTGGCTCATTGCAGTATCACTCATGCACTACTCATCCTGATATTGCTTGCTCTGTTGGCCAGCTTGCATCCTTCACCACCAATCCTGGTGTAGCTCATTGGACTGCGATCAAGCACCTCTTCTGCTATATCAAGGGCATCATGGATTATGGTATCACTTATTCTCCTGATTTGTTGACTTCTCAGCCATTCCAGACATTCTCTGATGTAAACCATGGTGGTTGCAAGGACTCTGGTCACTCTACTGGTGCTTATGTCATCAAGATTGGCACTGGTGCCATCTCCTGGTATTTTAAGCATCAGTCTATCATTGCATTGTTGACCACTGAAGCAGAATACATGGCTGCCTGTGAGGCTGGTAAGGAGATTGTCTGGATATGTCAGCTCTTGCAGGAATTGGGCTTCCCAGTTTTGACCAGCTCTGTTCTCTGGATGGACAACCAGTCTGCCATTCAGGTCACAAAGCATCCAGAACACCCATGGTTGGATGAAACAGCTCAATTTATGCTAGTTCTGACTTCAGGATACTGTGGACAAGAGTATTATCTCTCCATTATTTGTGTCAACCTCAGAGATGCCTGCAGATCTGTTGACAAAGGCTTTGCCTTGAGTCAAAGTGTAGCATTTTTGTGAGCTTCTAGGACTGTCTTGTCCTAGGGGAGTGTTAGGTTTGGTGATCTTGCACTCATTTCACTTTGATTATAGTCTCATTCAATTCTCCATATTCAACTTTCCATCCTACCACTTTTTCCCATCGTTCTACCTTCATTCTATACCTCTATGGCGCCTCTTATGTTTTGTGATGATGTAGCTGATGTGGCTTGCCAGTTGTTTACCAGTATTTACCTCAAGAGCAGATAGCTCCTGCAAGTCCACTCTAAGACCCCTTGGTTACTCATAGTGGACTCCAGAGTCATCCTGAGTTGGTCTCAAGCTTGGCTAGTGGCCCTCAGTACTTTATCAATTTAAAGTAAATGACAGGACAATTTCTTTTAAGCCTAGGAAAAAGTTCTCATGTATGGAAACAATATTCAATTATTTCAAAACTATGTTCAAACATCTTAAAACAATGTTCAGATATCTCAACAATGTTCGGACATCTCAAAACAATGTTCGGACATCTCGAAACAATATTCGGACATCTCGAAACAATGTTCGGACATCTCGAAACAATGTTCGGACATCTCGAAACAATGTTCGGACATCTCGAAACAATGTTCAGACAACCTGAAACAATATCTCAACATTTTGAAACAATACTCAATACTTTGATAACTTAAGAACAGTCTACTATAAGTAACCAAAAACAATGTTAGAACTATAGATGATAAAGTATTGAGAACAATTAGCTAAGTTTAAGATCAACTTAGGATAACTCTGATAAAGTACTGAGGGCGACTAGCCAAGCTTGGGACCAACTCAGGATGACTCTGTAGTCCACTGTGAGTAACCAAGAGGTCTCAGAGTGGACTTGCAGGAGCTATGTGTGCTTCAAGTAAATACTGGTAAACAACTGGCAAGCCACATCAGCCACATCATCACAAAACATAAGAGACATCACAGAGGCACAGAATGAAGGTAGAACGATGGGAAAAAGTGGTAGGATAGAATGTTGAATATGGAGAATCCAATGAGACTATAATCGAAGTCAAATCAGTGCAAGATCACCAAACCTAACATTAGAACCATCAGGATAAGGTTGTCTATTGATTTCCTCAGTCTGGAACACAGCCTTGACCTTATTTTTGTCCAAATCAGTGAGCAGAGCAAGGGAGGATGTGAAGTGATAGTAGTGAGAGCCCAGAGAGTGGATCAGAGCCATACAGGTCAATTTATTGTCTAATTTAGCCAAATCAAAGGTGGGAGGATGGAGTTCCTTGATCCTGGACATGGCATGCTCAACTCAAGCAGTAAGGGCAGTGAGGGACTCCTCAGGATGCTTCCTGATGCCGAAGAACTTATCATAACCAACAAATCGAGTTCCAGCCTTCTGCTGCACATAGAGGTCCTTGAGAGCCTTCCAGGCAGCAATGGGATTGTCCTGGTACTCCCTGATGTGAACCCTCTGATCAGGAGCGATGTGGAGCATGATTTCCTCAGCAGCCTTGTCCTACTTGACATCTCAGGCAGATTGCTCAGTGACATCAGTAGCATGATGAGTTTCCTTGCCATCCACAAGTCACCAGAGACCTTTAGAGCGCAGGAAGGCCTTCATTTCGTCGCTCCAGGTGGAGTAGTTGGTGCCATCAGGAGCCTGAATGCGATGGTGATGCTGATCAGTGCTCATTTTGATCGAGAAGGATAGGGGCTTCAGTTGATGTTTAGGGGCTTTAGAAGAAAAGCGATGGTAGATGGTGAAAACGATGGAGGAAAGGAATGGAGATGTGATAGATGGATAGATGATGGCACAAGGATGCGACTTTGATAGAGGCACAAGAGGGATTGACAGACAGGATCAGGAGATATAGGTTGATGTTGGAAAAGGGTATACTATGACAAAGATGGTATGATAGCCAGGCGGTTCGAAGGAATCCTCAGGAGTTCAAGGGGACAGTTTGACGCTCCAGATGACGTAGAAGACGATGGAACCACAATTGGAGGTGATTTGAAAGCAGGATGATGAGTAATGATAGCTCAAAAATGGGCAGAAGCGCACTAGAAGGCCAAGATGCTTTCCAAGTGGTATAACTGACAATCCTCTTGATGGATCAAGGCAAAACTTGGTCTAGTGGGGTATTTGATGATGGGGAATCGAATGGAGGTACTCCTGAGGTGTGGATCTGAGCAGATCTTCGGCGATATTGGCTAGAGCATAGGGCTCATAACCTGATAAAGTACTGAGGGCAACTAGCCAAGCTTGGGACCAACTCAGGACGACTCTGCAGTCCACTGTGAGTAACCAAGAATGATATTAGAGGTGTAGTATGAAGATACAGTACCTGGAGTCCACTGTGAGTAACCAAGAGGTCTCAGAGTGGACTTGCAGGAGCTATGTGCGGTTGAAGTAAATACTGGTAAACAACTGGCAAGCCACATCAGCCATATCATCACAAAACATAAAAGACATCACAGAGACACAGAATGAAGATGAAACGATGGGGAAAAGTGGTAGGATAGAAAGTTGATTATGGAGAATCCAATGAGACTATAATTGAGGTCAAATGAGTGCAAGTGATAAAGTACTGAGGGCGACTAGCCAAGCTTGGGACCAACTCAGGACGACTCTGCAGTCCACTGTGAGTAACCAAGGGGTCTCAGAGTGGACTTGCAGGAGCTATGTGCGCTTCAAGTAAATACTGATAAACAACTGGCAAGCCACATCAGCCACATCATCACAAAACACAAGAGGCGCCACAGAAGCACAGAATGAAGGTAGAACGATGGGAAAAAGTGGTAGGATAGAATGTTGAATATGGAGAATCCAATGAGACTATAATCGAAGTCAAATGAGTGCAAGATCACCAAACCTAACAAACTCCACAGTTTACTATAAGTAATCAAGGTCATTGCAGACTTTCTCTAAATCATAGTATTTGAGTTTTTCATAAGGGTGTTACACACACCTCATATGAGTTATCAGAACTAAACACAAACAAATTGCATCTATCCTACTTGGTCTAGTCAACAACATCTATTTTTCAGACAGTACTACTTAAGCACCTCTCACCTTGGCAACTTGCACTCTTTTTGACTTTCTATACTAAGTATAGCTTCCTGTTCACATGAGGATGGTATTTTGAGATCTTTAAATTGCTTTTTACAATCTCAATAAAAATGTTTTTGTATTTCTTGGTCTTGATATTCAAAGATATTTCAATGTTTCAAAAATATATTCTCTCTAGCATTATGTATGATCCATCATACTTTTTGATTTCACTGACAATCTCAACACTGAAGCTACTGAGTACTTTCACATTGACTTCACAAAGGATGTATATCAAGCAATAAATCACAAGGAGAAATTTCACCAAATGATCAAGTGACTCAAGCATAAAGAAAAGGTTCTTTGTCATGCCAACTACCTGGCATGACATTCTCAGCATACTGTATATTTGTTTACTCATATAGAACTCCACTGGTGTACTTAAAGATTTTGTCTTGCTACTTTATTATAATACCTCATCACTTGTTCCAGTGCTCAGCCATTTCATTGTACTATTCAACAATATAACTATTTCACAGTACTAGCAGCTTAAGAAACATGCACAATCTGTGCATCTACTATTCTGTTCCCTTCTAGTGCATCACTATCTCAAATTTCATGGAAGTGACTCAACAGCAATTGACTCTGTCCATGTCTATCAAAGTCATTTTGCAATTCCCTATCAGAACCAGGAGCTTCTCTTTCCTAGAGATAGAAAGCTGCCAAAGCATCTTATATATGTCGAATGGTTCATAAAATTTGCTACAGTATTAGAGCTGAGGACAAAGGTGTATTCTACCTATAAAGTACTTCAAAATGGAGAATGCATAGCATCTGTTGTGCTGGTAGAACTTATCAGTTGTAGCATACATCTCATATCAATATGAGAAGGGGCTGTACTATTAGATTAGTCAAGCAAGAATGTTCTTGACTATTGTCAATTGCTTCTAGCTAACTTGTTCAAGGACATGAATACCTATGCTAATGTACAATGAAGCTATATAAAATATCAGCAGATGCAATTAGTTGATGCTAGCCTCTAGATGACATTATTAGATTTCATCATCTAAATCCTCCTCTTTTTTGAGTTTTAGGAGATGATTCAGAAATATTTTGCTGGACATCCTTACCTTACCAAAGTCTGCAACTGCTAGTTTATTAATTGTGTAATATGCTGATAATTCATTTGTATACAAATATAGAGTATATATGCAATTAGTAGCAGGAGATTTTTCCTGATACTTTGAGGCATCATTGCCCTCCTTGCTCTGTGCAGCTTCAAATAGTATGTTGATCTCATCCTGTCCATTGTACAGACACATTGATCCCAGGCCATTGAATTTGAAACAGGATATCTTATTGGGATAGCTGCAAGTGCAGTGGAAGACATGACCATTTTTAAAGTCTTGAAATATCTGCTCCCTTCTTCTGCCTTGATAGATATAGAGTTCTCAATAGCACCTGAAGAATAGAGTCTTTTGCCTATTGCTGTTGGTCCTATCTCCCAGGATGAGATAGCCTTGAGGCTGTTCAATGCTCAAAAGAGACAGGAAGCACATCACTACTAGTGACAATCTGTCAAATGCATGTGGTCTTTCAACTATAGGACTAGGTTCCTCACCAGAAACTTTACCATCCTTATAGAGTAGGATCAGTGCCATCTCATAGTAAACCAACCAGTAAAATTTTTATCAGCCTGGTCAGCACATATGCAATGTGTAATTATACAGCATGAAATGACATATGGTTATATATTTAGCCTGAGACAATCAAGGAGAAAGGATGATAAAAGCTGACATGTCTTCAGAAATACCTCAAGTACATAATAGTGTAGTTTCAACACCAATATTGATACTGTCTGCTATAAGCCACTTATTGATAAAGTGGCCTCCTATGGAATTGTTGGACTCCATGATTCCAATTTGTCACTTAGGAAGGTGGGTATGCTCTAATGAAGACAAACATCAAGACCCCATGCCCATTAAGGGGGGTTAGATGACTGGACATCATTGACTAGCCACCATTCAATCTTCTTCAACAAGATCAGTCAGTTGCTGGTATCCAGATAATCTCACATTGATAATAATGATAAGAATGTGATTTGGATGTTATTATTTGGAATGCACTGGAGAAAAAAGTTTAAATACAATAAAAGAGTAGAACAGAAAGGAGGAAGCTCATTATTGTTGTCAGAGAGTGCTCAGGCTCCTCATTAAGGTATAAAGTACCAGCTTAATTTCAGAGAGGATGATTCTGTGGTAGTTTTCTGAAAGTGACACACATATTTTAATAGACTAGGAGAACCATCAATCTTCTATGTCTGAGGAGAGAAAGTATGATATGATTTTGTGGTTGATTGTGCTTCTTGATATGGAACCAGAAAAGCAAATGATGAATGCAAGTGGTTGTAGGAAGACAATGTTTACATCTGAATACTTCACATCTGGATGAACAATAGTCTGAGTATATACCATAACAATTGTGAGAAGATGGGGACTGACAACAATGATTACAGGTGCAAACAGTCATATACATTCACATGACTTGAGATATCAGGCCATCTTGTTAGGTTTGGTGATCTTGCACTCATTTGACTTTGATTATAGTCTCATTGGATTCTCCATAATCAACTTTCTATCCTACCACTTTTCCCCATTGTTCTACCTTCATTCTGTGCCTCTGTGGCATCTCTTATGTTTTGTGATGATGTGGCTGATGTGGCTTGCCAGTTGTTTACCAGTATTTACTTGAAGTGCACATAGCTCCTGCAAGTCCACTCTGAGACCTCTTGGTTACTCACAGTGGACTCCAGGTACTATATCTTCATACTACACCTCTAATATCATTCTTGGTTACTCACAGTGGACTGCAGAGTTGTCCTGAGTTGGCCCCAAGCTTGGCTAGTTGCCCTCAGTACTTTATCAGGTTATGAGCCCTGATTAGCACTAGCTGTTAGGTTTGGTGATCTTGCACTCATCTGACTTCGATTATAGTCTCATTGGATTCTCCATATTCAACTTTCTATCCTACCACTTTTTCCCATCGTTCTACCTTCATTCTGTGCTTCTGTGGCGCCTCTTGTGTTTTGTGATGATGTGGCTGATGTGGCTTGCCAGTTGTTTACCAGTATTTACTTGAAGCACACATAGCTCCTGCTTGTCCACTCTGAGACCCCTTGGTTACTCACAGTGGACTGCAGGTACTGTATCTTCGTACTACACCTCTAATATCAATCTTGGTTACTCACAGTGGACTGCAGAGTCGTCCTGAGTTGGTCCCAAGCTTGGCTAGTCGCCCTCAGTATTTTATCACTAGCCTTCTTTCCCTTGCCTTTGGACATCTTATAGGCAGTTTTGGCATGCTGGAGGGCAAAGCACTTGCATACACAGTGACCAGACTTCTCACAGAAGGTGCAAGGCACAGATGGGTCGCATTTGCATGAGCCAGTGGTGGCAGAGAGTGCAGAGATCAAAGTCACAGGATTAGACCCATCAGGATGAGGTCATTGATTGATTTCCTCAGTCTGAAATGCAGCCTTGACCTTATCCTTGTCCAGATCAGTGAGCAGAGCAAGGGAGAATGTGAAGTGGTAGTAGTCAGGGCCCAGAGATTGAATCAGAGCCATACAGGTCAATTCATCATCTAATTTGGCCAAATTGAAGGTGGGGGGACAGAGTTCCTTGATCCATGCTTGACTTGAGCAGTAAGGGCAGTGAGGGACTCCTCAGGGCGCTTCCTGATGCTGAAGAACTCATCATAGCCAACAAATCAAGTTCCAGCCTTCTGCTGCACATAGAGGTCCTTGAAAGCCTTCTAGGTAACGATGAGATTGTCCTGGTGCTCCCTGATGTGAACCCGCTGATCAGGAGTGACGTGGAGCATGATTTTGATGAGAGGGTCACCATTACTGTCCCTCCTCTTGTCCCTGCTCTCTCTCTATCATCATTGTTGTCCACCTATGTTCCTCCACTCTTGTCTGATGATGTGGACAATTCTGAGGATCCTCATCTTAGGTTCCTGGGGGGGAGTTGCCTGGTCAGCATGTCCCTGCACCTGATCCTCCTCAGCCTCGACCTCCATCTCCTATTCCTGTGCCACCTTCTCCAGTTGTCCCACCTATAGATCCCATCCCTGCTCCTGCTCCTCCTGTTCTCTCAGCTCCACCTAGTCCTGTTGGCATTGGTGCTAGATTGCCCAACAGATGATGAAATCCTCCCAGAGAATGGTGGAAGCTCAGTGCAGCTTAGCTTAATGATGATACTGATGATGATGATGAAGGTACAGATATGGCATTCTCTGTCAATTCCCAAGCTCTTTCTAGGACTTATTGAGAGGCAATGCGTTGAGAGGATGCTATCCAATGGCAATAAGCTGCCCTCAATGAGTTAGCTGCTCAGAGGAGCAATGGAACTCGGGAACTTGTCCTCAGGCCCAAGAATTGTCCTGTCATTGGCTCCAAGTGGGTCTTTATGAAGAAGTATCATGCTGATAGTTCCTTTGAGAGGTATAAGGCTCATCTGGTTGCTCAGGGCTTCAATCAGCATCCAGGCTTCAAGTATCTGGAAGTCTTTGCCCCTACAGTATACTTAACCACTCTTTGTATTGTCTTAGCACTGGCTGCAATCCACAACTTACATCTATGGTCTGTTGACATCTCATATGCCTATCTCAATGGGGAGATTGATTGTGAAGTCTATATGGAGCAGCCTGAACGATTTGCTGAGGGAGATCTCAAGGAACTTGTCTGTTTGCTCAAGAAAGCTCTCTATAGCACTAAACAGGGTGGAAATTGTTGGAATCGCAAAATGTGCACTGTCCTCGAGTCCATGGGCTTCACCCAGATCTACTCTGATGCAGCTGTCTATGTGTATTTGAAGGGTGATGTTTGCATCATCCTCCCTGTCTTTGTTGATGACATGACCTTTGCCTCCAAGTCACTTCAGGCCATCAATGAGACCATCCAAGAGCTACAGAAGCATTTCAAAGTATGCAATCTGGGTCATGTGCTCTGTCAACTATGATGCTGCCATTGGCTCATTGCAGTATCTCTCATGCACCACTCGTCCTGATATCACTTACTCAGTTGGCCAGCTTGCATTCTTCACCACCAATCCTGACATGGCTCATTGGACTGCAATCAAGCACCTCTTCTGCTATATCAAAGGCACTATGGACTATGGTATCACATATTCTCCTGATTCATCGACCTCTCAGCTATTCCAGACTTTCTCAGATGCAAACCATGGTGGTTGCAAGGACTCTGGTCATTCTACTGGTGCCTATGTCATCAAGATTTGTACTGGTGCTGTCTCCTGGTCTTCTAAGCGTTAGTCCATCGTTGCCTTGTCGACTACTGAGGCAGAATACATGGCTGCTTGCAAGGCTGACAAGGAGATTGTCTGGATGTGTCAGCTCTTGCAGGAATTGGGGTTTCCTGTGTCGACTAGCTCTGTCCTATGGATGGACAACCAGTCTGCTATTCAGGTGACAAAGCATCCAGAACATCATGGTCACATGAAGCAGCTAGACTTGCACTGGTTCTGGCTTCAAGATACTGTGGACAAGGTATTATCTCTCCTTCATTTGTGTCAACCTCAGAGATGCCTACAGATCTGTTGACAAAGGCATTGCCTCAAGTCAAAGTGCAGCGGTTTTGTGAGCTCCTGGGACTGTCTTGTCCTAGGGGGAGTTGCTCAATCAGGGGGAAGTGTTAGGTTTGATGATCTTGTACTCATTTGACTTCGATTATAGTCTCATTGGATTCTCCATATTCAACTTTCTATCCTACCACTTTTTCCCATTGTTCTACCTTCATTCTGTGCCTCTGTGGCATCTCTTATGTTTTGTGATGATGTGGCTGATGTGGCTTGCCAGTTGTTTACCAGTATTTACTTGAAGCGCACATAGCTCCTACAAGTCCACTCTGAGACCTCTTAGTTACTCATAGTGGACTCCAGGTATTGTATCTTTGTACTACACCTCTAATATCATTCTTGGTTACTCATAATGGACTGCAGAGTTGTCCTGAGTTGGTCCCAAGCTTGGCTAGTTGCCCTCAGTACTTTATCACATCTATATAATTAGATAGCTTACCAAGTGATCTACCATGACTAAATTTGATTGGTGACTACTAGAGTATTTAAGCAGCTGCAGCTACTCATCTCTATGGGAAGTTCTCATTAGAAAACTTAACCTGATGTTGAGTCAGACCTGTCAACCATATGATATCATAGAAGGCCATGGGCAAGTCTTTAAATGTCTAGGGATTTCCCACAGAATAGATTTGTCTTGTTAGTTGTGAGTCTTGTGGAGAAGAGATCATCAACCTTTGAAGGTCAATGAGATCAGGTTCTTGTTCAAGAGAATGGCACCACTTCATCTTCTTGATACATAAGATCTGTTTGATAGTATTTTTGACATTGCATTCTTTGGAGCTCATCCTGTGCTCATCAAGCCACTGAATAACATCCTGCAACTAGACTCAGTTGAACAGATTATTGGCATTTTCCTTTTTTTTTGTAGAACAACATACTTGAGGACAATTATATGACACATATATTCTTCAAGACAGAATCAAAGTAGTGTTTATTATGCACTGGAGTATGACTCCCATTTTGACAATGGGTGGTTTGTCAACTTACTTTCTATACTTCTGCACACTTCTCAGCTACTTGGGCTTCTACTTTATCTGGTGTCTCTGATATACTGTGATTTATGATGTGTGTCTATACCTTCCTCCACACTTCAAAATCTGCTTGTACTACTTAATGATTTGATGTACTTGTTTGACTGACATATTACTTAACTCTCTTCCTTACATCTGTCCTGGAGTTCTTGAACTAGAGGTCAATAATAGCACTGTTGCACACAGATGCAGGGTCATTATATGTTAGGTTTGGTGATCTTGCACTGATTTGACTTCGATTATAGTCTTATTGGATTCTCCATATTCAACTTTCTATCCTACCACTTTTTCCCATCGTTCTACCTTCATTCTGTGCTTCTGTGGCGCCTCTTATGTTTTGTGATGATGTGGCTGATGTGGCTTGCCAGTTGTTTACCAGTATTTACTTAAAGCGCACATAGCTCCTGCTTGTCCACTCTGAGACCCCTTGGTTACTCACAGTGGACTGCAGGTACTGTATCTTCGTCCTACACCTCTAATATCATTCTTGGTTACTCACAGTGGACTGCAGAGTTGTCCTGAGTTGGTCCCAAGCTTGGCTAGTCGCCCTCAGTATTTTATCATTATACAGATTAAAAGCAGGTATATTAATATCTGAACCAGAACCATTCTCATACTCATAGGAATGGACATCTACAGGATCAGTAGCCTAACAGGTGACAAAATTCATATCTCAATTCAAGTTGAATGTTTTGCAGAACAACTTTTGATCTGAAATAAAATGAATGTTGGGTATGTTCTCACTTAAGCTACACACAACTCACTAGGAAAAAGTCTTGCTCTATTTGTGGCTCTTCTACCATCTATTTTTCCATCTCTCAATTCAAAATCTGACTTCTAAGGGGCTTTGCTTCAGACTTGCTAGAGATTGGCCATAAAACTGTATATTTCTAAGGACATTTTCTAGTCCTTTTGTCACTGCATTGAGGATTATTGCTGGCAGCTGTGCTTTGTTGATGGTTCCAGGCCTACTGATGATGGTCTTGACTCAGCCAGTAGGGCTGTCAGCTATGGATTTGGAATTCATTTTTCAATTTTCAAGTTTTATCAATACTTGAGATGAATCTTAATGATAAAATCATTAACAACACCCCCTACAAGGAATAGCCTACATATCATCCCTTGTATCTTCTGCAGCTTCTTGATTGTATCAAGGTTCAGAATCATGGCTGCCTTTGATGAGAGGTTTGACACTGACTTACTTGAACATGCTTTTGTTGTTGCATTGTTGTTTGTATCATTACAGGCAGCTTATGAATGATCAATATTCACATGAGATTTGACAGGTACTGACAGTGCTCTAGCTCTTGCACTAGCAAGCTAAATGAATATTATTTGTTTGTGAAAGTTGAATCAATCAAAAGAACCTACTGACTGGCTGTGGAGTCATGTATATCAATGCTCTAAATTGGCCATCTTTATTTCTTTTTCAACCTTCAAGGTGTCATCAATCTAAAGAACAATAGAAATGTTATGTGAATCTTACTCTAATAGCTGCTTCAATCATCAACAGCTGCTATTTGAATTGGAGGTCATGGGCTTCACACATCAGGGTTTGCAAAATTTAAATGCAACCAATATGTATTTTAAAATATATATAAATGATGTTGAAAAAGATTCCAATGTCATCAGTATATTTAATTTAATTGATCATCTAGATATTGCAGTACAGTTTAACTATAGTTAGCTATTCACTTGCTAGCAAAATGTAATTTATAATATAATCTTACATCTTGTAGATAATGCTTGACAACAGTTTATCTTTTAGTGTTTATTTACATATTCTATTTTCATTGTTCAATACAATTTATTATAAAGATAGACTATGGAAATAATATATTCTAAGTGATGTGCCAGCTATTTCCAAAGTAGATATATATTTCAAAATGTATTATAAGGAAATGGATGATGCATAGGTGATACTTGGACACTTATTGTATGATTATTGTACCATTTGTGGGGAGATGATGAACCACTGATAGCAAATAGTGGTATATACAGTAAATGTAGACATGGTATACAGATATACAGTATGTATAATACAGAAGATACAGAAGATGTGATTACTGTATGAAGGTACATTAACCTTAGATAATTACAAGTAGAGAGTGAATTATGAACCATAGTCAGTGCTAGGTGATAAAGTACTAAGGGCGACTAGCCAAGCTTGGGACCAACTCAGGACGACTCTGCAGTCCACTGTGAGTAACCAAGAATGATATTAGAGGTGTAGGACGAAGATACAGTACCTGCAGTCCACTATGAGTAACCAAGGGGTCTCAGAGTGGACAAGCAGGAGCTATGTGCGCTTCAAGTAAATACTGGTAAACAACTGGCAAGCCACATCAGCCACATCATCACAAAACATGAGAGATGTCACAGAGGCACAGAATGAAGATAGAACGATGGAAAAAAGTGGTAGGATAGAAAGTTGAATACGGAGAATCCAATAAGACTATAATCGAAGTCAAATGAGTGCAAGATCACCAAACCTAACACTAGGATGATGACTGATTCTTTGGAAAAGTGCCACTGGATGATATGTGATAGCACTCAAGACAGAGAAACTAACCTGATCTCATTTGAAAGGTTGGCTGCAAACAGTTGAGCTGAGAAATAGGCATAATGTTGATATGGATCAATGGTGCCTTCTCTTGCTGGAAGGTGGCAATGGAGAGTGAATCAAATATGACCTTTATCTTAAAATATGTATTTGATGCATCTGGAAGTTGGATAGCTAGAGTTTGTTGGATAGAACAAAACAAGGCTATTGCTCAAGTGAGTTGAGCTGCAACTGTAAGATACCTCCCCTGTCTGAAAATGAGTATGGAAGGCCAATTGGCTGCTTGACATCAGTGGCTGAAGATTGTCTGGGATGGGAAGTAGTGATGAGGGTTCATGTTCATCAGGTAGGAGAATAGAGTCATCAGTAGCAGCCTTGCTGAGTATATACTTGTCAAATAGTAACTTCAGCTCTTTGATGACAGGCAAAGATTCTGACTCAGAGAGCCAGTATTGTAGTTTTGACCTTGGATAAAAGAATGCAAGCATGTTGTCTCCAGTTCATCTGAGAACAATCAATAATGATTAGAAATTTGATAGTCAAAAACCACACTCAAACTGGTGATTAGTTGTATATTGTCAAAGATGGTTAATGAGACACTCAAAAGGGAAACACCACCATGATTGGGTGAGGCCAAATAATTGGAGGTAGTTGTGAATATGACATGCCATGTAACCATTGGGACATAGAGAAGCATTAGGGAGAACTTCTGGCAGGGTCAGCCAGTTCAGGATGCAGGCTTGATAAGTGTTGATGTGAGCTTCAGTCATGACATTTAGACAGGTGATATGAACTGCTTGCACAAGTTGCATTGTGTGATCAAGAATAGAACATATTTGGGCTGTAACTTATGGAGATGGGTGGTTTGAGATTTCTCTCTATAAGCTTATGAGCACCAGAGGGATATAGATAGTGGTCATGGTTTGCCACTCATTGGCCTTCAAGGTGCCAGCCCTTGCTTCACCAAAATTATATAGCACCATCCTGAAACAATGGTTTGTTGAAAAACAAGGAATTGTGCTAGTTATCACTGACCTGAGTCAAGATGGGATGTCCACTTCTTTTATGACTTTCTGAATGTATTGGACAATCTTGGGGGTTGATGTTTGAACTGCCAAGATTTGCTTCATTAGTTTTGTCTGGTACTGTATACAGTCAAGTTACAAGCAAACTATTGATAAGATAAGCACATTCCCATTCAATCAAGACCTTCACCCAGTGTGCTTTTGGAATCCTCCCATGGTTTCTGATGGGTTGTAAACTGAGGCTAGTAGCTATGAACTTAAAGGAGACAGAATTCTTTGCATAGAGCTTCTTATCTAAATAAAGGAGATGTTGTGTGATGTAAGCAGTATCATCTTCCATGACAAAATTGTCTACAGCAGCACAAAGTAGATGGTAGATATTAAAGACCTGTTTGTGATCCTTGACCAACAGTTTTGTTGATTCAGCATCATCAGGGGCATGGAATTCATGGGTGAATGTAGATTGTGATTCTGCTTCTACTTAAGCCTTGGTAGCAGTGGCCATCATAAACCTAAGGTAATCACAAAATTGTGTGTGAGCTAGCCTCTTCAGCAAACAGTGCATAGCATTAACAACAAGTTGTTGAGCAGGGTCCTAGTATGAGAGCCACCAGAGAATTGACCAGTGTACACCATACTGTACAAACAAAATACTTCTTGGGGGAGCTAGCATCCTGGTATAGCTCAGTATGTTGGTGTACTGTATCCCTGTCTTGAAGTTTCCAGTTGGGATGATGTTGATAAAGTAATGAGGGCGACTAGCCAAGCTTGAGACCAACTCAGGACAACTCTGCAGTCCACTGTGAGTAACCAAGAATGATATTAGAGGTGTAGTACAAAGATACAGTACCTGGAGTCCACTATGAGTAACCAAGAGGTCTCAGAGTGGACTTGCAGGAGCTATGTGCACTTCAAGTAAATACTGGTAAACAACTGGCAAGCCACATCAGCCACATCATCACAAAACATAAGAGATGCCACAGAGGCACAGAATGAAGGTAGAACAATGGGAAAAAGTGGTAGGATAGAAAGTTGAATATGGAGAATCCAATGAGACTATAATCAAAGTCAAATGAGTGCAAGATCACCAAACCTAACAGATGTACATTAGTCCTTCTAGGAGTCTTGTGATGAAAACAGTGACAGGTGCTGTGAAAAAAAATGGCTTATGGCTGTGACAAGTTGGGCTGTCTTTTGTACAGCTGGCAAATCACAAACAACACATGCTATTGCTGATCATGTAACTCAATCCTTGTGTGAAGTAGTTTATGAAAACTGAATGCCCTGTGTCCAACTTTCTACCATGTCATTCATGAGGGGATCAAGAAAGTGGTTTAGTTGATCTTCAGAGGGCTCAATAGGACCAGGGATGATCCCTGTCAAGTACATGTTTTCTGTTTTGTAGTGCAATTTGGGAGAGAGATTGAGACATACACAAGAAATGACATCACAGGATGTCTTTGTGTTCCACTGCAAATTCCTCTCAATATTGAAGAAGTTGACATTAAGAGAAAATAAGAATCACCCTTCACTTCTGCAATTGATAAACAAAGTTGACTCATGAGGTCCCTTCATTGTACAAACAAATTCTGTATCCAAAATATCTTTCACAGTAGATGACAGGGCACTTCTGATGTTTTACATGATCTGGTCACATGACTGATCCATAAGTTCCTCAAGGTTGGGTTATGCTAAAAGGCCAGACAGATAGTCATGGAAATGGTGATAGACAAAAAGTCTTATAGGGTGTTTGCAACCATTATTAGGGTCATGGACAAGGACAGCCTTGCAAGGCTCATCCTCAGGATACTTATAGGTCTGTTCAGGCAGTGGGATGGGTATGAGGGAATGGATTCCTTGTTGCCCATAGGTTTGTAGATGTAATTGTACAATGGACAAACTGCAAATGTAGTGGTATGGCCATTCAAATTGAAATGGGACAGTGCCATCTTGATGATCTTTGAAATTTGTTTCAATATGCAATCCTGCTGAAGTGGAACATTGCAACCAGGGACTTGAAACACTAGCCTTAATATGAGGGATACAAGCTGTAAAAGGAAATCCTCAACCACACAACTTAGACCAAAGAATACAACACCTAAGACTTCTAGAAGAAGTAAGACTACTGGGAGTTCATTGCAGAGCTCAATGGAGCACTGGAAGTGATGTGCTGTGCAGTCATCAAATTGGCCTGATTGTATAAATATACACTTACATGTATCATACTTCACTAGACCATCAACTGAGATTGGGACTCCCTCCAGATCAAGATGTTTCTCAATTTTGATATATGATTGGAGAATGGAGCTCTTGTGGGTGATAACAGAGGGGACCTTTTGCTAGATACAAGATAACTGCTCCTTTAGTGTGTGAAGTTCAGGATGCAGACAGCCTAGTAGGTCAGGGGAGGACAAAGTTAACAATTGTCTATTGATGAGCTGAACTGAACTCTCAATTGAATCCAACAGTCTGTGCACATTGACCATTTGACAGTTACACTCTTGTTTGGATAATAATGGGACTCTACATTAAAATAAAAAAGATGAATAACACAGTTAAGTAAATTTACCTTTCAAATGAGAGTGGGGGAAAGGTCATCCTTGGCTTACCATCTTCAAGTGCATCAATTATGTTATCACTGGATTGAGAGGATGATGCTATGGGTTCATTGGATACAGTACAGCATACAGGGATTTGCTGACCATCTGTGATAATATACTGAGAGTGACTAGCCAAGCTTGGGACCAACTCAGGATGACTAGTCCATTGTGAGTAACTGAGAATAATATTAGAGGTGTAGGATGAAGATACAGTACCTGGAGTCCACTATGAGTAACCAAGGGATGTCAGAGTGGACTTGCAGGAGCTATGTGTGCTTGAAGTAAATACTGATAAACAACTGGCAAGCCACATTAGCCACATCATTACAAAATATAAGAGGTATTACAGACACATAGAATGAAGGTAGAATGATGGGAAAAAGTGGTAGGATGGAAAGTTGAATATGGAGAATTGAATGAGACTATGATTGAAGTGAAATGAGTGCAAGATCACAAAACCTAATACTCCCCCCTGATTGAACAACTCCCCCCAGGACAAGACAGTCCCAGAAGCTCACAAAACCACTGCACTTTGACTTGAGGCAAAGCTTTTGTCAACAGATCTGTAGGCATCTCTGAGGTTGACACAAATGATGGAGAGATAATACCCTTGTCCACAGTATCTTGTAGCCAGAACCACCACAAATTGAGCTGTTTCATCTGACCATGGTGTTCTGGATGCTTTGCAACCTGAATGGCAGACTGGTTGTTCATCCAGAGAACAGAGCTGATCAAAACTGGGAAGCCCAATTCCTGCAAGAGCTGATGCATCCAGACAATCTCCTTGCCAGCCTCACAGGCAGCCATGTATTCTGCTTCAGTGGTCGACAATGCAATGATAGACTGATGCTTAGAAGACCAGGAGACAGCACTAGTACCAATCTTGACAACATAGGCACCAGTAGAGTGACCAGAATCCTTGCAACCACTATGATTTGTATCAGAGAATGTCTGAAATGGTTGAGAAGTCAATGAATCAGGAGAATAAGTGATACCATAGTCCATGGTGCCCTTGATATAGTGGAAGAGGTGCTTGATTGTAGTCCAATGAGCTACACTAGGATTGGTGGTGAAGAATGCAAGCTAGCCAAGAGAGTAAGCAATATCAGGACAAGTGGTACATGAGAGATACTGCAATGAGCCAATGGCAGCACCATAGTTGACAGAGTGTATGAAAGCCTTGTCTTGGACAGATTTAGGGCCTTGAGAGATGGATAGGACGAGGCCAGGATCCATAGGTGTGGTAACTGGCTTGTAATCTGCCATTCTAAAATGATTGAGCATATCAATGCAATACTGGTGCTGAGAGATGGTGAGAGAACACTTGGATCGATCTCTGTCAATCTTAATGTCCAGAATCTCAGTGGTAGGACCCAGATCATGGACTTTGAAGTGCTTCTGCAGCTCTTGTATTGTCTTCTTGATAGCCTGAAGAGATTTGGAGGCAAAGGTCATGTCATCAACAAAGACAGGGAGGATGATGCAAACATCACCCTTTGAATAGACATAGACATCTGCATCAGAATAGATCTGGGTGAAGCTCATAGACTTGAGGACAGTATACATTTTGTGATTCCAGCAATTTCCACCCTGTTTGGTGCTATAGAGAGCCTTCTTGAGCAAACAGATGAGTTCCTTTGGATCTTCCTCAGCAAATTCCTCAGGTTGCTCCATATAGACTTCACAATCGATCTCTCCATTGAGATAGGCATATGAGATGTCGACAGACCATAGATGCAGGTCATGGATGGCAGCCAGGGCTAAGACAATACAAAGGGTGGGTAGGCATATTATAGGAGCAAAGACTTCAAGATATTCAAACCCTGGATGCTGATTGAAGCCCTGAGTAACTAGACAAGCCTTGTACCTCTCAAAGGAACCCATCAGCATGATACTTTTTGATAAAGACCCACTTGGAGCCAATCACAGGATGATTCTTAGGCCTGGGGACAAGCTCCCAAGTACCATTACTCCTCTGAGCAGCCAACTTATCGAGGGCAGCTTGTTGCCATTGAGGAGCATCTTCTTGATGCATTGCCTCTTGATAAGTCCTAGGAAGAGCCTGGGAAGTGGCAGAGAATGCCATATCTGTGCCTTCATTATCCTCATCCTCAGTATCATATGCTGCTCTGAGCTTCCACCATTCTCTTGGAGGATTTCGCTGTCTGTTGGGCAATCTAGCACCAATGCCAATAGGACTAGATGGAGCTGAAGAGACTGGTGGGACTGGAGGAGCAGGGATAGAGATCACAGGTGGGACAACTGGAGGAGATAGAGCATAAATAGGGGATGGAGGTTGAGGCTGAGGAGGCTCAGATGCAGGTACATGCTAATCAGCAACCACCCCCCCAGGAACCTGAAAATGAGGATCCTCAGAAGCATTCATATCATTACACAAGAGTGGAGGGACATAGATGGATGATGAGGAAGAGAGAGAAGCAGGGACTGGAGGAGGGACAGTCAAAGTAATCCTCTCATTGAAATCAGCATGTTCAAAGATGATTGTGTGCCTAGCGGAAGTGTTGTAGAACTTCCATGCCTTGTACCCATCAAGATACCCAATGAAGACACATTTCTCATAATGAGAGCCAAGGACAGGTTGCTTATCCTTCTGGACATGGACATAGGCAGTACAACCCCAAACTCGAAGATGAGAGACATCTGGTTTATGGCCATATCAGAGCTCATAAGGGGTGGCTCCATTGACAGCATCAGTAGGACATCTGTTCCAGACATGGACCAAAGCAGCTAAGGCCTCCCCCCAGAAAGCAGTAGGAAGTCTTGACTCATGAAGCATGGCAATGATGCACTCACTAAGCAACCTGTTGGCTTGTTCAGCAACCTCATTCTGCTGAGGACAAGCTCTGATAGTATGCTGTCTGAGGATACCACACTGGGTAGTAAAACTCAGCAAAAGCATTGCTCATATACTCTCCACCCTTGTCATCTTGCAGAGCCTTCACCTTGTGCTCAGATTAGTTCTCAGCAAATGCCTTGAACGTCTTGAATGCATCAAACACATCAGACTTGTGCTTGATAGGTAGAATAAAGTGATATCTGGAGTAATCATCAATGAAAGTGACCCAATAGTGACATCCAGAGAAAGAGAGATGAGTGACTTGGTGGACATCAGTGTGGATGAGCTCCAGAGGACAAGTAGAACATAATGTGGAGGGAGGAATGGGATTAGCATGTATCTTGTCAGCCAGACATGGCTCACAGACAGGATCAAGCACAGTCTTGACATCCAGCTTCAGCCCAGTGACCATATTTTGATCTAAAAGGGACTTCACACCAGCCAGATTATGATGAGCAAGTCTCCTGTGCCAGAGTGACCAGTTGAGAGGAAAAGTGGTTGCAGGGTGCACATGTTGATAAAGTACTGAGGGCGACTAGCCAAGCTTGGGACCAACTCAGGACGACTCTGCAGTCCACTGTGAGTAACCAAGAATGATATTAGGGGTGTAGTATGAAGATACAGTACCTGGAGTACACTGTGAGTAACCAAGAGATCTCAGAGTGGACTTGCAGGAGCTATGTGTGCTTCAAGTAAATACTGGTAAACAACTGGCAAGCCACATCAGCCACATCATCACAAAACATAAGAGACACCAGAGGCACAGAATGAAGGTAGAACAATGGGGAAAAGTGGTAGGATAGAAAGTTGAATATGGAGAATCCAATGAGACTATAGTCAAAGTCAAATGAGTGCAAGATCATCAAACCTAACACATGTTTGATTGCAATCTGAGTAACACTATCCAAATATGCTGCATTATTGCCAGTGATGGTCACCACAAATAGAGCAGGGCCAGGGGGATGACTAAAGGTCATCTGAGTGGAATTGATAGTGACAACAAAGCCAGAATGGCATGTTAAATAAAGGACTGAGAGGAGATTATTGCAGAGGTCTGGTACATGCAGCATACGAGTGAACTCGACTGCTCTAGAGACCTTTCCCTCTACTTTTGGATGGAACACAACAGACCCAACACTAGCAGAGTAGATGACTGTGTTGTTGGCCAGAGTGATTGGGATGTGATGAGGAGTATAATTGCGCAACCAATGATAATGAGATGTCATATGAGAAGTGGCACCTGAGTCTGCATTCCAAACAATATCAGCATCAAGTTGAGAGGTTAAAGGAGGGACAGAAGGGTCACTGGAACAATGACTTGCATTTCCTGCATGCTCAACAACAGCCTGAGTGCTCTGAATGACATTGGCAGCAGCTGTAGTCACAGTGGGAGTACTGGAGGAATTGGATGGAGGAGTGGGAGTGTTGGATGATGAGGTGCTCTGAGTCTGAGCCTGGTTAGCACTGGCCTTCTTTCCCTTGCCTTTAGACATCTTATAGGCAGTTTTTGCACATTGGATGGCAAAGCACTTGTATACACAGTGACCAGACTTCTCACAGAATGAACAAGATGCAGATGGGTCATATTTGCAAGACCCAGTGGTGGCAGAGAGAGCAGAGGTTGAAGTAACAGGAGTAGACCCATCAGGACGAGGTTGTCTATTGATTTCCTTAGTCTGAAACACAGCCTTGACCTTATCCTTGTCAAGATCAGTGAGGAGAGCCAGAGAGGATGTGAAATGATAGTAGTCAGGACCTAGAGAGTGAATCAGAGCCATACAGGTCAATTTATTGTCCAATTTGACCAAATCAAAGGTGGGAGGGTGGAGTTCCTTGATCCTGGACATGGCATACTCGACTCAAGCAGTGAGAGCAGTGAGGGACTCCTCAGGATGCTTCCTGATGCTGAAGAACTCATCATAGCCTACAAATTGAGTTTTAGCTTTCTGCTACACATAGAAGTCCTTGAGAGCCTTCCAAGTGGCGATGAGATCATCCTGGTGCTCCCTGATGTGAACCCTCTGATCAGGAGCAATGTGGAGTATGATTTCCCTAGCAGCCTTGTCTTGCTTGACATCTCAGGCAGATTGCTCAGTGACATCAGAGGCATGATGAGTTTCCTTGCCATCCACAAGTTGCCAGAGACCTTTAGAGCACAGGAAGGCCTTCATTTCGTTGCTCCAAGTAGAGTAGTTGGTGCCATCAAGAGTCTAAATGCAATGGTGATGCTAATCAGTGCTCATTTTGATTAAAAAGGATAGGGGCTTTAATCAATATTTAGAGGCTTCAGAAGAAAAGTGATGGTAGATGGTGAAAACGATAGAGAAAGGGATCATAGATGTGATGGATCGATAGATGATGGCAGAAGGATGTGACTTTGATAGAGCCACAAGAAAGATTGACAGGCAGGATCAGGAGATCTGAGTTAATGTTGGAAATGGGTGTATTGTGGTAAAGGTGGTATGATAGCCAGGCAGTTCAAAGGAATCTTCCAGAGTTCAAGGGGATGATTTGATGCTCCAGATGGTGTAGAAGATGATGGAACTACAATCAGAGGTGATTTGGAAGCAGGATGCTGGGTAATGATAGCTTAAAGATAGGCAGAAGCACACTAGAAGGCCAAGATGCTTTCCAAATGGTATAACTGACTATACTTTTGATGGATCAAGATGAAACTCGATCTAGTAGGGTATTTGATGATGGGGAATTGAATGAAGGTACTCCTGAGGTGTAGATCTGAATGGATCTCTGGTGATATTGGCTAGAGCACAGGGCTCATAACCTGATAATATACTGAGGGCAACTAGCCAAACTTGGGACCAACTCAGGACAATTCTAGAGTCCACTGTGAGTGACTGAGAATAATATTAGAGGTGTAGGACAAAGATACAGTACCTGGAGTCCACTGTGAGTAACCAAGGGATGTCAGAGTGGACTCACAGGAGCTATGTGTGCTTGAAGTAAATACTGGTAAACAACTGGCAAGCCACATCAGCCACATCATCACAAAACATAAGAGGTACCACAGACACATAGAATGAAGGTAGAACGATGGGAAAAAGTGATAGGATGGAAAGTTGAATATGGAGAATTGAATGAGACCATGATCAAAGTGAAATGAGTACAAGATCACCAAACCTAACAATCTGATGGACTAAAAATGAATGAGATTGAATTTGGGGCAGAAGGATGAGTTATGTATGCTGTTATTGTCATTTTACTGATGTCTGAAGTCAAGTAATTGACTGGATTACCTGTGGTGTGTGTATAGGATTTGTTGGACACAGCATGACAGGCAGGAAGCTCCACAGTGATCCAACAACTATCATAGCAAACACTTCAATGGAACTAGTTTACCATCAGGGTTTCAAGCTATGCTCTCTGGATCTAACTCTGAGCAGAAAGAGCAGAAGCAAAGGTATTTCTCATCATGGGCAGGCATAGTGTGAATAGGGGACATTGGCTGTAGTCTGAAGGAAACTGGTTAAAAAGATATTAGTTAAACAGGCCAAGTACATACTTGGTGACAGTGACAAACAAATGTATGGGTCACTTGGGTCACTTGGTAACCTGGAGAAATAATACAAGACTTGTAGGATTGGGTATAAAGCAATCAGTTCAATAGTGTACTTTTTAAGAAGGAGCTTTCCTTCAGGAGTTATCTTGTCAATTGACATACATTGATATGTACAGAAAGACTACTGCTGTACTATAATATGTATCCAATGAAATGTTTCACTAGATGCCACATCCAAGTTTTCGGCAAGCTAACTATAGGCTAACAAGTTGAGGGGGTACTGCTACAAATTTGTTTGATGACCTTGGCGCCTCTCATAGAAAAGATATCCTTATCCTTGGCCCACTGAGCATCAATAATGCCCAGCTCTCTCTTAACCATCTCTATATCTTCATCACCATTCTCATCAGAACTTGTACTATCACTGTCTAATGTCATGACAAGATTGGATAAAAATTGTCAGACAGAGGCATTGTTGTTGTTGCTCTCTGTTTTCAACCTCAAAAGAGTTTATATGACTTCAAGACAGTGGTAGTATTTCTACAACTCATTAACACTATAATTCTCCAGGTAAGAAAACCACCTTACATTGAGTCTTCTTTCATCTCTTCTGGCCTTTTTTAATGTTTCTTCCCTGTCTTTGATCAATCTCTCTATGACCTCCAGGTCTGTCTCTGTAGAGTCATTATTGCAGACATGTGGTTTGGTACTTGAGATCTTAGCCTTGATTCAGCTAAACTTCTCCTTTATGGTAGTCTCCCAGTATTCATCAGATCTTGCATGTGTCAGCCACTACTTCTTCTTCCATATATCTTTCAATTGCTGGATAAGGTATGAGATAGTCATTTTATTCCAGCAGGATGAAGCTGAGTGGGTAAAATCCCACCAGAGATTAGTAGGATCAGGACCATTGCTATCACCATCCACAAATGCTTGAATCTTGTCATGCAAAGCCCTGCCAATGATCACAAAATTGTCATCTGTGCAAACCCTGAAAGTGTCTCAGAAGAAGATATGGACATGCTCCTAAAGTGGGATAAACTATAAGTCAACCTAGTAGGTTTGATACTAACCAAATTGACATTTCACTCCTTATCACAGGCAATCTCTTGCTTCAACTGAAAAGCTTTCATCATCTGCCTTCTTCCTTTGGAGGGTGCTTGTGGAGACTTCTGGAGAGGTGTGGAGAATGTCTACTTGCCCTACTGCAGACCAGTCTGCCATGAACTTGACAAACCTCTTGCACAACCCATTCTACTGTTGTTTGGTCAAGAATCATAAGAGGAGGAGATTCAGTAGGGATCTCTACACTTGGTTTTTCCTGAGAGAGGAATAATGAAGACTTGATAGATAGTTATAATTAATACAAACATATTTGCCAATCAATTTGATACATTGGTGGCCAGCAGAGAATGAGGGGATCAGTACATCTTCATAGCTGAAGAGAGGTATGATGTGCTTGGGAGATCACTGTCTCAGAGGGGCTTTACACTCTAACAATAAACAATAGAGAGGGTAACTATCTGCATGGCTGACTACCTGTTACTATTATTGATACAAGGATGATTACAAGGTGAGATATATGTCATGCTATGTTAACCTAATTCATGAGAGACAAATTCATCAACTGCCCCTGAGATGTAGTAGCATGCAAGAAGATATGTTGAATCTTCTCAGTGTGTTCAGTGCTTGTGTTATATGGAAAATGAAGGATCAATTGCATAACATCTGAGAAAACAGTAAGCCAGCTACTGCAAGTAGCCTATCATTTCATGAGATCACATTGAGTCTAGAAAAAATAAAAGCACCAACAAGGATGTCCCTGCTCTCCATGGTCCCATATAAGGTGTAACAAGACAACTGAAGATGTTCTACTGCATAAGTACATTTCTCTCCAGCCATAACTGATAAGGATGCTGCCAGAATAGGCTGAAGGATATCAAAATGGATACTGAGGTCTTCCAGACCAGGTCAGATCTCTACACAGCCCAATACTTTCAACAGGTAGTGTTATTGCAAAACTTTATTAATGGACAATGTCATCAATCTGATGGTTTCTAGTTTGTCTAGTCAGCTTGTCAAGGTGAATATATTGGCAATAGGACTACAAAGAGAGGTCAGAGATGGAAGCTTGATTTTAGCCTGGAGAGAGAGAGAGCACATGCATTTGAGACCCACATCATAGACAGTACAGATGGCCACTGATTGTAAAGCAGAATGACAGTCTAGGAAGCAACTGAGAGTCTGAAGAGGGCAGCAATCCTCAACCTCAAAGGAACTGAGAGTGGGTAGGATAAGTGTGTCAAGGAGAGTTATCCATGCCCATGGCATCAAGTTAGTGTAGGTGAGCAGCAATGAATTCAGAGAGATGGAGGACAGAATTGACATAGTGGTTTGAATGACTGATGGTGTGAAGAATATTGGAGACTGAAGCAACAAAGTTCACAGATGAGTCACAGTCTTCAATTGAGATATATTCCTCAGAAAGAATATGTGGGAGAAGGAAGCCTTGAGACATGCTCTAATTTCAATCTCCTGGCAGTCAGTAAATATGATACTTTTTAGAAGAAAATCCAACAGCTCTGAACTAAACTCTGTTCTGCCAATATTCAGAAAAAATGACCCATGGAACTTGGATAACTGGAAGAATGTGACAAGTGCACAGAGGTGAGTATCTGATGTCAAGGCAAAGTTGCAGTATAAGTTTTGAGGGGCCACAAAAAGATCCATTTGCCTCCAAAGTAACAATGCCCTACAGGTGTGATGATCAATATCTGTCTAGAAGGTGTTAGGCTGGAAGGACATTACAAGGAAATGGTAAGAGGGCATGATTTCTCTAAACAAAATGGAGACTTTTGTCATAGTCAAAAGTGCATCCTGAGGTATGAGCAAAACAATTTCTCATAGTAGTTCATTGAGAAGCTTTAATAAACTTGCTGTTGACTGTACAAAATAAGTGACACAGCTACAAATGCAATTGGACATGATACATATGATATCATTGCTCTCTTCTAGGTGGTTAGACTTTGAGTACGTGAGATGGACTGGAGGTTCTGATGCAAGTTACAGAATCTTAATCAGTCTTGGATCAAATAAGTTATCCTCATGCTATTTATGAGACAGCTTTGGAGATTCTGATGCAGAGTATGATCTTTTGTTGGGCTGTAAAGAAAGGAGATCATTTTCCATCTGACATTTGTATCCCTGGCTTGTGAAATGAGTGATTAACATTGTATCAGATGAAGGAAAAAATTGCTTGTACCCTGAATTTCACAGCTACATTTTCTACACACTGACACTTGATTTGCAATGACACCAATTCCTGTATATAGTGGACCAGCACTACCACAGCCACAAAGAGGATAATCTTGCTAATATTGTTACCCATGGCAAGTTGGATGGTATGGATGGTATGAATGAGAGGATGGACACACTGTATTAATAGTAGTCAACCCCCTCCATGATCTCCATGATGTAGAAGACCTATTTTAGATGGCTGTATTATCAGTAAAGGCAATGGACTGGAATGCACCAAGTGATAATATTGGTAATAAGGCCAGCTGACAATGATGTAGGCGACATTTTTAGATGGCTAACAGATGGGTAAAGGTGAATATTAGGATGAGCTGCAGTTTAAGAGTGATTGTAAACTCACATAACTCAGGTTATTTCCATAACTAATGACAAGGCCACTTTGGATATGCATTGATAACCTATTGTAACAATGTTGAATATGGCATTGACTATTATAAACAATGTGCCTCACCATTCCAAACATACCCTGCCACAAAAAATGACCCAATAATTAAATTTGGACATAAGTGAATGTATTTAAGACATAACTAGATTTAGATAACTCAAAAGTAATGGCCAAAATTACAATTTTGTCAACTGATAATGAGGACCTGAGAGATAAAACAAAGTTCAGCTTGGTACAGCAACAATACCTTCCAAAAAACCACTGTCCATTCCTGTTTTCTATAGTGCAAATGAACCTCCTCAGCTACCTCTCATATCTTCTCAAATTCAGGTAGTCCATCATAGCACATCCTTGATTAAGGTCATTGTGACCGAGGAACTTCCTATCACTAAACCACCACCCCTCCCAATGTCTACTGGCTCTGGAGTTACCATCAGCCCCAACACAATAGCATCTGTGTTTTACATTGTAGGCACTACTTATGGAATCACCCTACAACCTAGAAAAAGGAGGGTAGCTTTTGCTATGTCTGAGCACCTGGAAGTGAATTGTGGACAATTAGAGTATTCACCTGCTCCAAGCAAGTCCTCCCTCTCCTCTCTTGTGAGTGACTTTCTTGACAATAACAAGATTCTGAAACCAGGAGGTGAGGCAGGAAGACCTGGATAGGGAGGATATAACCTGGAGGAACAAATTGGATGGGAGGAGATCAAGTTCAGAAAGCTAAGAGTCAGTAGTAAAGCTACACATAATTCAAATGCTCACCATCTTACAGCATCTGGCCCACAAGTTAATCAAGAAGCACTTGAACATATCCCAGAGTAGGAGCATCCAATATCTCACAGCAATAAAAGCTGTGAAAGGGCAGGTAAGCTTATGCAATTGTGTTGCCCAGATGCATGCTTACCTCCTATCAGATGCTGAAAGTGTATCCAGTATTGGATTCTTTTGAGAACTTCTGGCCAGTAGATGATTTGATTATGCTGCCACTGAAGTATACATTGCAAAGGAGTTGACAAATGAAGTGGATGGGGATAAAAAGGAGTACCACTCTACCCACAAAATCTCAGTAGTCATGCATGTACAATAGAGATAGCAGGACATGATTGTATCTATTGATGCATGACCATACTGTCACTGTTATCTATGAGAGAGAGGAAAGGGGTCAAAATCAAACATAGGTGGCTTATATACTGGAATATATATGCTGTTCCTATACAACAGTGAACCAAGGTGACAAGAGTTATGTAGGTTGTTTATACAACTACACAATAAAGGGTAATCAAAGCAACATTGGATGAACAATAATACTCAAGGATAATAACCCACTTTGAATATAAAACCTAAGTGAGAACAATAGTTGCTCATACTTGTGATATGAAAACAACACAATTATTTCCTGCACTTTTGTCTTCAATATTTATATGACAAGATGAGTGAGTCAGAAGGGTTCACTCACAATAACATACAACTTCTCAGTGCTACAAACCTCAACAATCTGAATGCTTCATCTAAATCTATCTCTGTCATCTGACAAGTATAAAACAGCTGAGTGTCTCACCAGCCATCAAGATGTGATTTTGTGTTTAACCATTGTGCACACAGGCAATTTGCTTGCAAGCAGTGGTCAGTTTTATCTGGTCTGCTTGACTCTTGAAACTAACATTTAAATAGGGTTTGATGGGCTACAAATGTGGGACCTACAACAAATGGCCCAGTTGGCAAGGCCAACACAGATGCATAACCCTGGTGATCATATTATTTGTTTGATGTTGCTGTCTTGCAACAGTGAAACAGTACTCTGTTCAGGGTCAGGCCTCAGATACCTTATGTTATGGCAACTACAGCAGAGTGGCTCTATAGAATTTCATAAAATATTCTACCAATGTATCAGTACTGGACAGGAAATCATGAGGATGAATCAGTATAATGTTGATGGTAGTACATGCATCATCACAGGAATGTGTGACAAGCACTCATGTACTCACTTGACCTCTCTAGTCATCAACAAGCCTAATTGCCCATTCAACAGCTTCCTCACCCCTATGCACTCTCAAACCATCAATGAACACAACAGTTCATTCAACAGTGGACACCACCACCCTCCTTTGCATTCACATCCTATGTGCCAACTTGTGTACAGTCATACCCACACCATACATCACAGTCACAAGAATCAGGTAGGGACACAACAACCATATTGCATCAAAAACATGGCCACAAGAACAACCACAACTATGATGCAATAAGGATAATGGTCACAAAAACAACCACTTCAATTCCCACATACAATAACAGTAGGGACATGCACAAGGCCACAATAGTGGTGAGGTGTGTGTGACCACACCTGTACCACTCATACAGCAGTAGCAAGGATGGGGGTAGCATCCCCCCATCTATCCTCTTCAACAGACAGGCCCAATGGTCTGCCTGATGAGACTATCCACTGCCTCCATGCTATCCTGTAGAGCTATATAACAAGCTCAACAGGACAAGGGGATGACAGGTGGATGATGTCAACATCAAGAACAAGGGCATGATAACCATGACCACAAACACAACATGGACATGGTTGTGAGTACCACAACCACAGGTCTGCAGCTTCAACCCAACAGTGACAAGGGTGGCACAGCACAAGTGACAAGGAAGTCATGGTGGGGTAGACCATAGTAGCATTCCTTTAATACTTTGACATAGATTACAAAATATGAGCTACTTCTACAGAAATCAAGTGAGTGAAAAAAGAAAAAGGAAAATCTGTGCTCCATGTGTGGTCTGTACAGTCTTGGGTACAATGTGTGACATCTGCACTGCAGAACAGTGGCATCCAATCCCTCCTTGAAACCACTATGCCATTAGCTAGAAACATTGCATATTCAGTGGTGGATCTCAATGTTTCTATGTTGTCTACCCAATCCATATTAGAATAGGTGATTAATCTTGTTTTGTCTCCATTTCCAAAATAAGTAATACATAGTTTTTCAGAATGGGCTAGATAGCAAACCATTTGCATGCTTTTTAATAAATGTTCCTCTGATGGATTAGCTGAAAATTGCAACATCTTTATGATGGAATACACAAGATCTGGTTTTGTCTCTAGTATAATATAAAGTAATGATCTGATCACAGATTGGTACTTGCTTTGAAGCACTACATTCACTTGTTCTTCTTTCAGATGTGGTGAATATCCAGTTGATAAAGGGACTTCAGTCTCCTTACAGTTCTCTTGTCCAAAGTGTCTTATAACTTTGTTAGTGTATGTGCATTGGTCAAGGGTTAAAGTTCACTTTTTGCAATTTCTTGTGATTCTCATGCCAAGATATTCTTTGTTTTCTCCAAGATCATGGCTTTCCCATTGAGTCATGAACTCCTTCTTGTGATTGAGGACTTGTTTTCTGTTACTACCCAAAAAGAGAGTATCATCAACATAAATGGTAATAATTATAATATCCTTGCCAATAAGCTTGATATAGATGCCTGAATCTGAAATCCATCTTTTGAAACCCATCTTGATTAAAGACTGATTTAGCTGCTCATTCCATTGAAACACAGCTTGCTTCAAACTATGAATGGCTTTCTTTAGTCAACAAACCTTGTTTTCCTGGCTCTTCATTATGAATCCTTCTGACTGAGTCATATAGATCTCTTTATCTAACTCTTCAAAGAGAGAAGCTGTTTTGACATCTAGTGCATCCATTTCTCAATCATGGAGAGCGACTAGTGCAAACATTAGACAAACAGTTTCAAACCATGCTACAGGAGATAATGTCTTTTTGTAATCTATTCCAAAAACTTGAGTAAAGCCTTTTGCAATGAACCTTGCTTTTACTCTGTCTCTAGGATGAATAGCAAACACTCATCTACCTTTTATGGGTTTGTGACCTTTTGATAGATCTACCAGATCCCATATTTTTCTTTCCTTTAATGAGCTTATCTCATTTTGCAATGCTTTGTTCCATTCTTTTTGTTTGTCTCAAGGTAGTTTTGCTACATCTTGGTATTGTTTTGGAAGAATGTGGTCTGAGATCTGAACAGCATTTGACAGTTGGTTTCAGAACCAAACATTGCTGTAGAGATTCTCCATATCATCATCATCTTCTGGAACATTTTGAACATCTGTTTGTGGAGTTTGTTCCTCCTGAATCAGTTCCAGTCCTTCTTGGATATCTCTCTCTATTTCAACCAGTGGTCTATCCCCATATGTATTATCTGGGATAACTCAAGGTCTAGGAACACATTGTGATCATCATTTCTTGAGTTATGGTTTGTTCTTCTCTCATTGGATGATAGTGATGAGGATGATTTCAGAACTTGGTTAATGTTTCTGTCTCTCCTTGTCTAGGAGGTAACCAGTTTCTTCTAAATGGAGCTAGTACTTATCATATTGGGAATGGTGGAGTTGATGGAGTAGAAGGTGATACATGAGTGAGATATCTTTTATACTGATGCACATCCTGAATACCTGTCTTTTGACTATCAGGTTCTCTTTGTTTAATTTCTGGTCTAGTTGAAGTTAAATGTTGCTCAGAAGAAGGTCTTTATTGATGATCTCTTTCAGAAGACTGTTGTCTCTCCTGCCTGAGATTCTTCTTTAGGAGAATGTCTTGACTCTGGTTGGTCATGTGGTTCATCTGATGATTCAGATGGATCAGGAAAGTAGTATAGTCTAAATGGTTCTCCACAATAAGGATCATATGGATCTTCCAGAGCTTGTTGCTCCAGATCCAGTCCTAGTGGGACATGAAAGTATTTGTATCAATCTGGTGATTGAGGTCTCTCTGATTCCTGAACTCTTTCAGGATCTCCTTCATTCATCATTGGAATAGGGGCAGGTCCATCTTCTTGATCTCTGGAATATCATTGAAAGCTATTCTCATCAAAGGTGGTGTGAGTAGACATGACTACATGATATTTTATTTTTGACCAAAATTGCCATCCTTTTGTATTTGATTCATATCCAATGAACATCATTTCCTCTGACTTGGGTGACAGTTTGTCAGGCCATTGTCCAGGAGGAATAAATATATACATAAGCTTTACAACCAAAGACTCAGAAGTAAGAAACATCTGATTTCTTCCCATCAGATTTGAAGATTTTGATGGGGGTTTTCCAATTGTGACATCTCATGGGTTGTCTATTATAGATGTGGAGTGATGTTTCCATGGCATCTTGCCAAAAAGATTTTGACAGACAAGCATGATAGTATATTGCCTCAGCTTTTTCAAGTATGGTTCTATTGAATCTCTCAGCTCTTCCATTTTTCTAAGGAGTATGAGGGGTTGAAGTTTAATGAGTTACATCTCTGGAAGTGAGGAACATTTGAAACACATGACTCATGAATTCCCTCCTTAGTCCAAATGGATAGTGAACCAGTTCAAGTGGTCTAGATGCACATTTATCTGATTGTGGAAAGGTGCAGTCAGGCATTTTGCCTAAAGAACATCTTTTACAGGGAATGTTCTCAGAAGTGTCTCAGAGTGGGGGAACTCTGCTAAGATTCATGTGTGCATGTTTTAAAGTGTGTTTGGAAGTGTGACCAAAATACTGGTGCCAAATTTGATAAGAATGGGAATCTGTGAAAGAGATTACAGATCCTATCATTGGAGTAATCATATTAGACTGAAACCAATGAAGGTTGTTAGTGGGTGATGAAGCAGTTGCCCAAATCACCTCACATTCTCTCTTGTCCCCAATACTAGACCCTTTAGCTGTTATCTCACAGCAAAAACCATGGTCTGTTAACAATATGACAGACAAGTCTGTTTACCATGTGTGGAGCATACCATACATTGTTCAAGGTTATGATTGAAGGTTCAATCACATCATCTGTTTGCTTAACAAGAACTGTGCCTGGTCCATACAATAGAGATGATTCTCTGTTTGCTACAGCTGTATTTTTAGTGCAAGAGTCTAGATGTACAAAGTCATCTATAAAAGACAAGAGATGATGTGTGCATCCACTATCAATCATCTAATGATTCTTTGAGAAATCAGTCTTCAGAGATTCTTGTCTGAGATAGTAGCAAAGATATTCATTACTCTCTCCATTGTAGAAGGTGGTTCTATCTTTGCCTAAATAATCAAGTCTTTGTCTCATAAAAATGGGAGTAGAATGTCTAAAGGGTACTATTCTCTCATGACTTGACCTTTCAACAAAAGTAGCTTGTTGTCTGTCTACACTGTTGTTACACAGTGTAGAGGGACTACAAGTTATGTTCCTTTGTAAGGAACTTGAAGCTTTAAAACTCTCTATTGAAGTATAAGGAATTTTATCATTATGAAGAGAGTCATGACTATGAAAATAGTTCCTTTGTGAAATTAAACCCACAAGCTGTATCATTATCTACTTTTCCTTCTTTCTCTTCTCAGTTGGTCTCAAAGTGTTTGGCTTTGGTGTTTGGTCTTGATCATTTGTGATCAGAATTTGAGAAGGTCCTGCTCCATCTTTCATCTTGGAGTTAGAAAGAAGAGCTCCTTCAGAAGGAAGGGTGATGAACATCATCCATATCTGAGTCCTCATGTCCAGTTTCCCACATATCCATATTCTCTGGGGGTTCTTCTGGGTTAAATGTGATCCCTTCTAGAGTTTCTGGCCAAGGAGGCATGTCCTCATTCCAGTGTGCTTCTTCTGCTTTATTCAATTCATCAGTTTCACTTTCCATTATAATTTTATGGACAAAATCTTGTTCTCCATCTATTATATTGGTAGTGGGTGCTTTTCCTTTTCTCATATTCTGCTTTCTCATCTCAAAACTGGCTCAACTAGCTTTCTTCTTATCTTTGAAGGAAGTTAATCTCCTTTGGAACTTAGGTTGTCCTTTTGGATTACTAGTTCTAGAGGGTTGGTTTGATTGTGAACCACTAGCCTTAAAAGGACACCATTTGTTATAAGTGGGTGGTCCCTTGTGAATCACATCAGTTTGATTTGTAATACTTACCTGCTGAGAAGTAGAAGAAGTATTTGCTTCCATGTTTGAAATTCTAGGTTTGAGATTATGTCTTGATGCAAACATCAAGACTTCTGTCAAGATTTTGGTCATAATTGTGTCAACTGTAAAGTTGATGATGTCTGTGGTTAATGCCATAGTAGAGCAGAATTGATACATATCTCCTGAAAGGTATTCCAAAAGGAACATAGCCTTAAAGGAGTTGAGAAGAACAAGATCAGCATCTTTCATCTGGTCAAAAAGTAAAGTGACATGATTGATGTCTTTACTTGCTGTTCTCAGGTTAATAGAAACCCAGTTGACTTGGTGGGATAAATGGAATTGTCCAGCCAATCCTTGTGATGCAAACAATGCTTGCATTTTCTCCTAGATTGCTTTTGCAACTAAGGTTTTAACAGCAACATCATCATAATTATGTCATATGATGAATGAAAGTGTCACTGATTGTGTTGGCAATAATGCCACACACACATTTATCAATGACTTCCCACTTGTCTCTATCAGCTTGCACTGTGTCAACAAAAGTGGCTATCCTGGAAATCCAGGACCAAACAGAGAGAGATTAGAGAATGGATTGGAGACACACACTCCATATGGGATAGTTGGTGGGACCTTTAAGAACAGGTACTTGTGTGATGATGGTGTTGTCAAGTTTGAAGTCAGTTGATAAAATGATGGCAGCCATTTAAAGAATTTGAATGATATCTGCAAGACTGTATTCAGCAAACAGTTCCTGATATAAATGATGAATAAGATTGAATTCAGGTACATGAGGACACAAGAACAGTCTGAATGGCCATCACATGACAAGCTACCACAACAAAGGGCAGTTTGTATCTCTATCTAAGGGCTCAATTGTTGGAGTTTATTCCTGGACCTGAAAGAGTTCAGGTTTTTGAGGAGGGGAATTATCTAATCAGGTTATGTAAATAATTGTTGCTATTCCCACAAAATGCATGCACAGCAGGTGACCAAAGTTGTCCCTTCCCTTTACACTTGTGGCTGATCTCAAGAGTATGTTGGCCATTTTGGATATTGTGAATGTGTGTGAAAGTACAGATGTTATAGTTGACCATTCAGTCCACTGTGCTATTTCCCAGCCTGCATACTGTGATGCAACTGCAACCACACTACCAGGTGTAGGAGCATTAAGGATGAGGATGCCAATGTGTATGCCTCATGCTCATGCACCTACTTGTCCCCTGCAACTGCCAAGGGGCTTGTTCAACAGTGCTCCCCACCCTGCATCCTCTCAAGCTGTCAATGGGTTGCACAACTGTTGATTGCACCCACACCACTCACACTACTCATGCTGTCTCTCCAACTATTGATGCACAGCAACAACAATGCAGGTGCAACTGCACCTGGACTACCAGATGTGGTAACAACAAGACAAGGGCAATGGGAAGATGCCCACTGAACAATGAGCCCAGTGCCCTCAACCATGTATGTATAATCACACCCATATAGGACAACAAGGATAAGGGCGATGATGTCAATGTGTATACCCTGTTTTACATCCCCACTCATCCCCTCTAGCCATTAACAAGCCTAACAGCTCATTTGACACATCACCTGCTATCCCCATTTATCCTTGCACCCACCACCAAGATGAGGACACAATAATGACACCACAGTGACAACATGTCCATGTGCAACCACATCCTGTGTACTACTTGGGTTGACAGTAACAAGGATGCCAGCACCAATGCACATGCTTTGCACTCCCACACCCTCTCATCCTCTCCAGCTGTGAATGAACCCAATGGCTCATTCAACAGCCTCCTCTCCCCTCTCCTCCACCTTCTGAATCAGATACCATGTGCTGTAGCAATAAGAACAGCATGAGGACATGACATTGTTGCTACATTAAAGATAAGGTTGCAAGAACAACTACAACCATGATGTGATGAGGATGACCAATGAGATAACACATCAATGGTCATGAAAACAACCATGACCACAACCCCATTGAATACAACAATGGGAGGACACACATAGGGCCAAGATAGAAGTGAGGTGTGTGCAACTGCACCTGCACCACTCACACAGCAGTAGTAAGGACAAAGACAATGTGCCCCCATCCACCCTCCCCTACAGATGAGCCCAACAGTTTGACTGACAACAGTATCCATCACCATCACCCCATCCTATAGAGTTGACAGCCAAATAGGACAAGAAGGGGGTGATAACAAGTGGATGACCTTAATGGCATGTCAAGAATGAGGGCATAACAAGCATGACCACAAACACAATGTGGTGATGATGATGCAATGAAGGGACAACAACTAGGGGTATTGAAAACAGGGTTGCAAGCAGCATGACCACCACCCCAACCTAACAACACCACCAACAAGGAAATCACCATGACCATGTCACAATAAGGACAACATGATGACAACATGGTGACCACAGTGTGACAAGGACAGCATAGTAAAAGTGACAAGGCAAAATTAGTGAGTATGGCAAGATGAGGCATTTGGTTCATTGGCTAGACTTGGAGGTAGAGGGACACTGGGAGGACTTTACTAGGCTCTCTATGGTGTTGGCCAAGTATATAAGGGTGTCTTTAGGAATCTGTGCTTTAGAACTGGTTGAATAACTGTGTATCAGCTTGTTTATGTCTCCTTTGTCAAAGAGGTCTCCAGGATTGTCTCCAGGGTTTCCTCCAAGGTCTATTGGATCCTCAGGGGTTTATCTGCTGCCAGAGGCTTATATATATCATCTGATCAATGACTAGGTGGAGTTATCATTTTGACTGGAATTCTGGTGGAGGTCATTGGGGGTAGAGATGAAAGTCTGTTAAGGAATCCTACACTAGAGATGGAGTTGTGTGTTTACAGGCAGGCAGTAAAATTGAAGCACATGGTGCTTTTATGTCTCTGAGTGGAAGGTCAAGGATTGATAAACTGGCTTACTTCAGAGCTGACTTTAGGCCAGCCCAGAGTTGTTGTACTGCCAGTTTCATTTTTGCATGGGTGTCTATAAGAACTTGTGACAAGTGGGAGTTCAAATATACTGTTAAGTCTAGGTCAACTCCTGAGTGGAACTCTGAAACTTTGAAGTTGTGGACAGATGGGACATTGACTTTACCTTATGTGGTGCACCCTTGTTAAAGTTCTATCCCATATTTGGGTTGGAGGTTGGAGGTAATCAGAGGAGAGTACTAAGTACTCAAGTGAGAGGAAAGAGTAGAGACTAATTTAATATTTGAGCTGAAAAGTATATGGCTCAGAGTTACAGTTTATATATGAAATCCTATGTGGAGATTACTAAGGAGTACATTACAATTTCCTATGTATTGGTAAGAAGATGAGTAAGGAGATCAGAGGAGTTGAACTTCAAGGCTATGCCCCAGTTGTAATGATATTATATTTTTCACCTTTCTTTTTCCAAGTGAATCTACCTAAGGTTCATAGATCTTTGGAAGGTCCTCAAGGCATCCAAATGCAAAGACTGGACTGTAGCCAGGTTGATCCATAAGTGCTAGTCCATAAATGGAGTCACAGCCATGCTGCATAGTAAGTGCTGGCCATTGTCCTAGAAGAATGTCCCAAGGGTCTGGAACCTAAGGTACATACATGGGAACCTTTCTACTTCCACAGACTTCTTTTCTTCTGGATTTCTTTTCATTTCCACTTCTTCTCTTCCATTTGATGGAAGCATGGACCCTTTAATTATAGGCCTGTGCTCAATTGCACAGCCTGATGGCAGACATTAAAAACCTCACCTGATACATGAGGCAAGGGCTATGCTACAGCCTCCTAGGGTACAGGGTTGGACTTATATGATATGTATTAGTAGATCTGATATAAACATGTACATACATGGACAGTAGTATATAAACCCCCAGAGGCCAACTGACATCTCCAGTCTGGTTCTCCTGGGTAGTTCCCCTAGAGTCAGATTTTTCTAAGTTGACACTTTCTAGTACAACCTAGTGACAAGTCCCTAATGGGCTTTATGGTTGTTTAATTAGAACCAGACATGCTTATTACTACCTTGCACTATAATGCCAACACTTGCCCCCTCTTGCAAGTGCATCCCTTTGCAACTGCTTTCAAGAAGCAGAACAGAGACTAACCAGGCCCTCTAGTGTTCCTTTCCTCCTACATATGCTGGTCCCTCCTCTCCCCTCCTTACAAATGTGACCAAGGTTGCCAATCACCACTGTTCAACCCTTCAACAGGTACAAGCTTGTACACTGCCTGTGCAGTTATCAGGCAAGTTAGGGTTTTATATCCTTGAGAGGAACCTCCCAAAGCCAAGGCTACAGGGAGCATAATGTCTGCAGCATTGCTCATACCACATCAAAGTATGTACAAGAGTCCTACAATGCACTTCTTACACTTGTTTGAGGCTACTCTCTCTTTCAATGAACTCGATCCTCATGCACAGGATCTACCTCCTGCTGTTGCCAAACTTATGAGGTGAGAAGCCCTCAGTAACTTCATCCAGTTGCTTCCATTCACCTCACCTGCTCCATCTACTCTATCTGCTGTTCTATATGGCAACAACCCCAAGGACTCTAATGACCACACCTCAGGTCCCTTTGAAGAAGCACTGGCACCACTTCTTCCCCAAGAACCAGTAGGTTCTCTCCTCTACTGCCCTTGAAGTTTATCTCCACTCTCACTACCAGACTATACTGTCCAATATTCCACCTCACACCCAATGTCACCATCCAACACAGAACTCTTCAGGTGGTTGGAAAAGGCATGGAGACTTGAAGAAGAAGAGAACAAGAAGAACATCACTCCTGTTCAGGTAAAAGTAGAAGAGGAGATCATACTACCTCTTGTGTTAGAAAAACAAGAGAAGACTAAAGAAGACAAAGAAGTAGACAAAAGAAGAATTAGGAGACAACTGTCTGGTCCTGAGATAGAAGCCAGGAGACAGATCACACATGGTCAAGGTAGTCACATTTCACTTCGCAATATAGCTAGGAAAAGCTACAAATACTAGTTTTTCAATCTTATCTTTTTAATATTTCACCATGACTGATTTCACCACAATCATAGCATCCAGTCTCACTACTGAGGAAAGGGTAGCAATAATAGTACATATGATGGATGGAGCAAAGTGAAGCTACTATCATCCAAATGCAAAGAACTATTGATTCACAAAGAAGGGAACTTGACCTTCAACAAGAAATGATCATTAATCAGAATGATCAAACAAGAAAATTACAAAGGAATCTTGCTATCAGACCAATGCCAGCTGGACAACAACCAGCTGATTACTGGTCAAAAATTGAAACATTTGAAGACCCCAGAGACTTTAATAGGTCTTTTGCAAAATTTGATGAATGGTGGGCCAAAATGAAAGTATGGCTCAATGTAAACAACCAGGCAATCCTATTCAATTCATATCAAGTCATTAAAGCAGTATTATCCCAACTCAAGGGACCAAAAGCAGGCCCTTTTGCTCAGACCAGGCTAGTGAGAGGAAGAGCATACAATTAAGACACCCTGGAAGATGAATTTATTTCTCTATTCAAGGGAAACTTAGTGAAAGAACAAGCCTTACAATGGCTCCAAAAATTATATCAAAACAATGCATCTATTGACACTTACCTCATCAGCTTCAAAGTTGATTATATCAAGAGTGGGATTGATCCCTCTCACACCATTCATATCCTGGAGACACACATGTTTTCAAAAATCATAAATCAACTGATGTTCACTAGAAAACAGGTTGATCCAACAGTGCTGAATACCATCACAACCTTATGTAATAACATCTGAAAAATTGGATTATGATAAGAAAGCCTTGACATGATTAGAGGCAGAACACAAAACCAAAGTGGCTCAAAAGGCCACTTCCAAGGAAGGTCCAAGTCCAGGTACCTGTATGCCATGGACATTAATACTGCAAAAGGGAAAGGAAAACCCCTCATATGTTTTAATTGCAGACATGAAGAGCATATGGCAAAAGATTGCTGAAAGCCTGAAATAGAATACAAATCATGTCACTTCCTTGGAGGTGGACACAAGAAAGGATGCCCCCTTTATGTCCAGGGGATATCAAGAGAAGAATATGAAGAATGTATACAATGCATTCACATGTTCTGGGATGCCAATAAAAGCATCAAATCACAATTTATGCCAGGAGGAGCTATATTTCCAATCAATTTCAACAGCATGAACTTTGAGCAAGCACACATGGCATTCTGTGATTATGGGGAATGTCAAAACAAGGCAGCTTCCACTACACAGAAGGGAAAAGGTTGTGTCTGAAGAGTGATTCTGGGTGCTCCAAAAGGCAAGAAAAGATTAAAAAAAGAACAAAAAAGGTAATGTTTTCTTTATCTACAAATCAATATTTCATTCTATAAAATGAAGATGATTACAATACTGTTTCAACTTCATTGCCATCAGAGAGGTCTGAGATTCAATCTCAGCTCACCAGAAACATTATATCCAGGCTTAATTCCTCTAATACTCCTTTATCTACTAACAAACAAATCCCAGATGAAGGACTCTTTTGCAGATCCATTAATGTATCAAGGGAGATTTCCCTCAAGCTCTGCATCTCCCCATATGTTCATAAAAACAAAAACACAAAAATAGATTGGATGAAAGTAGAAGCTCTACTTGATAGTAGAGCTAATGTGACTGATAAGAAATTTACTGAGCAAATTAAACTTCCTTCGATCCTCTTAGACAAACCCATATGGGTTTTCAATGTTGATGGAGCAAAGAATTCTGCTGGAGATATCACCCACACAGTTGAACTCCTTCTTGAGTATCAGGGACATCAAGAATGGATCTTAGCTGAAGTCACTGATCTTGGTAGACAAGATATGATAATTATATTCTTCTGGCTATGCTGCCATAATCCCAATATCAATTGGAAGACAGGCAAAGTCTACCTTATGTGTTGTTCCAAAGAATGTTGGACACTTAAAGAGAAAATGATTTTTGAATAGCTTGTAGAAAAAAAGGAATTAGACATCCAATATCAAGTGTATGAAACCATCAGACATTTAGAAGAACAAGTTATTTCTATCAGTCAGGCTGTTGACAAGAAATTAAAGAATCTCATGGATGCTAAGAAAATTGCTGAGGAACTTGTCCCTGCAGTTTATCACAAATATATCAAAGTATTTAAAAAGAAGGAATCAGAATGCATGCCTGTATGAAAGCCATGGGATCATGCTATTGATTTAAAAGAGACATTTAAGCCAAAGAAAGGGAGATTGATTCCTCTTTTGGTTGACAAACAAGAAGAAATCTCTAATTGGCTAGATGACCAATTGGCAAAAGGGTATATCTGCCCTTCTAAATCCAAACTGACATCACCTGTCTTCTGTGTGTCAAAGAAAGATGGAAGAAAGAGAATGGTATAAGATTACCACTATTTAAACAAACATACAGTGTGAAACAACTATCTGCTGCCATTGATTGGTCAGCTTGTGGATAGGCTGAAAGGGGCAAAGATGTTCACTATCCTTGACTTACAATAGGGATACAATAATGTTCAAATTAAAGAAGAGGATGAATGGAAAGCTGCGTTCATTACCCATAAAGGAATTTTCAAACCTGTCATCATGTTCTTTGGGCTGTATAACTCCCCAGCCACATTTCAAACCATGATGAATGATTTATTCTCCAATATGAAAGATGTTGTCATTGTTTACATTGACAACATAATGATCCTTATAAAAACAGATGATCCAAAAGAACACACCAAGGTTGTCACTAAAGTCCTGAAATGTTTACAGGAAAATGACTTATTTGTGAAACCCAAGAAGTGCCACTTTCATGTCAAAGAAGTTGAATATCTAGGGATGGTTGTCAGTTCCAAAGGGATCAAGATGGATTAAAAGAAAGTATTTGCCATTCTTGACTGGCCTGCACACATGAACTTCAAAGGGGTTTGCAGGTTCCTCAGACTTGTCAACTTCTATAGAAGGTTCATCAAAGATTACACACAAGTGGCTAGACCACTCAATGATCTTCTGAAGAAAGATACAGCTTTTGAGTGGAAAGAAGTACAATAAGAAGCATTTAACACACTTGTTACACTTGTACCAGGTAGGTCCACATTGTAGTCTCAAAAGACAGCAAGTTCAGTTTCAAGTGAAGCAAGAGTCAGGCTAGACAGACTGGCAAGATGTTTATCCACAAATCAGTAAGATTGAGGAGATCTAGCTTAAAGGATACAAGTACATGACTGATAGCTTTATATACCTGTGTGGTAGGAGATGAAGAGCAGAAGGAGAACACCTTGGGAAGCTATCAGCACAGGTAAATGTAGTCTGCAGTAAGTACATGATTTTACAGTTTCAAGGAATCTGCAGTATCATAGAATGCTAAAGGCTATGAAGGATGAAACAATGATGAGGGATAAGTAAGCAGTTTTATGTCATCATGAAAAGAAATAGGGTCTGAGGTTATGTCAGAATGTATGACTAATAGAAGAAAAAGAATAGCTCAATGAGTACAAACAGAATGAAACAGAGTATAGTGTACCCACAGATCAAAGCAAGTTGTAACATTACCTCTGGTCTATCCTGAAGACTACCAGATCTTTGACCATTGATCTGGTCTAGTCAGTCCTGAGTCAGGGATCCTGTTTCATTGGCCTGTTCAACATCATCCACAATCTCTCCATCAGTGGAGTCATGCAAAGCCAGGTCCTCCACTTGCTGCTCCAAGTCATTAAGGTAGAGATACCTTTGTCTTTGATGGGAGTTCTAACTGGAGAGTCCCAAATGATGTGTGCAATGCAAGGTGTGAGTCTCAGGGAGGTGAGAGAATAGTTACTAGGAGCAGGAGAGGTGGATTGATCAATAATATAAGCCAGGGGAGGAGGTACTGAGAGAGGGAGAGACAAACAATACTCCTGATGGTGCTCATGTACAAAGTCAATGACTGAATGGAAATTCAGTTTGTAAAAGGTGTTAAGAAAATCCCTGTTCTGAGTTTAAAGTGCATATCCAGTGAGCATCAGGTCAGATGGTCTAGCAGCCTGAGTGGGAAGTAGAGTGGAAAGGGCTACATTCATCTGGAAAGAGTGGATGAGGAGATGGAAAATGGACTGTTCATCAAGTAAATGAGAAAGCAGTTCTGCAAAAGATCTATCATGAAGGAATTGGTTGATATGGATGTAATCAAGTTCTAAGGACTCCTGATGATAGAAGGTATAGGAGGAGAGAAGGGAAAGATGACATTTGGTGGAAGAGGCAGTGATCTGAGTCAATTCAGAGAGTTCAATGGCCATGACAAAGACATTTGGCAGCAAGGAGGAACTGAGTAGAGATGTGGGTGACTGTTGGCCAGACTGTAGGGTATCATTGTTTATAATCTTCTAAAATATCCTTGGCATTGGACAGGTTTTGCTCAGGTTCCCATGAGTTGTCACTAGTTGGATAGCCTTTCCATTTGATCAGGAACTGCCATCATGATGGGGTTCCTTGGTGGTGTAGTACTGCCTTGACTTTGTATTGCTTTTCCCTTCTGATCAGATCAGGTGGTGACATCAGGAAGTTCTTCCCATGCATTTCAGTCTCAACATAAGAGGATAGGAGAGAGGCATGGAAGACATTATGGATTCACCATGTTTTGGGAAGTTATAACTGATAGGTGATCAGGGAGAGGACTTTTACAATAGTGAATGGTCCTTCTCTTTTTGGCAAGAACTTCAGGTCAGGGGCAGCTCAGTTGAGGTTTCTTCCTTCCAGCCATACCTTGTCTCCTTTTTCAAATGGGGTAAAGGAGATCTGTTGTTGATTTTTCATGGTTTGATGTGCTAAGTCATATACAGCAAGTGCCTCATTCCTAGCCACAGTCAGGGCCTTGATCTGATCTTTCACAACAGGAAGGTTTGATTTAGTGATGATATCAGGAAATGATTAGGGTTCATAGCCTATCATGAAAAAGAATGAGGATTGACCAGTAATGGAGTAAGGATGGTGATTGTGGGTGAACTCAGCCATCATGATAGATTTGGCCTAAGTCTCAGGTCAATTTTCATAGTAAATGTATAGGTAGGTTTCCATCTCCTGGTTGACTCTTTCTGTCTCCCCATCAGTCTGTGGGTAGTATACTATGGAAAGAGAAAGATCATAGTATAGCAAGTGGCCAAGTTCTTTAGCAAAGGAAGATGTGAACTGAGGTCCTCTATCTGAGATGATTTTATTGTAAAGTCCAAATCATTTAAACACCTTTTTAAAGAAAAGAATGGCAATGCCTTCTATAGTCACTGTTTTCATAGTGGAGCAAAGAATCACCCCCTTCATAAGGCCATGGTCAACCATGACCAAAAGAGAATTGAAACCAGATGAAAGAGGAAGGTCCATAATAAGGTCACAAGAAACCTGTTGAAAAGGCCAAGAAACAGAAGAAGGAATAGGTAGAAGTGAGGGGGTCATAGGATGAGTGTGGGTCTTGTTCTGCTGACAGACTACACAACCCTCTATGTAAGACCAAACAAAAGAAGCAAGGCCAGGCCACCAAAATTCAGAAGCAACTAACTGACAGGTTTTAAGAACACCCAGGTGACCGGCAGAAGAATGATCATGATGACAAGCTATAATTTGTCAGTGAAGGTCAGTGTCATTCAGCACATAGAGATGACCTTGAAAGGAGAGAATACTTCTGTCAAACTTCCAGTCCAAGAGGTAAGAACAAAAGCAGGTTGGGAGATTTTCCATTGTCTGCAAAGAATCTAGGACAAGAGGATCAGTGGCCAAGGAGGAAGATAATTTGTCATGTAATGCTATGTCAATAAGAGAAATAAAAAAATCTGACAGGAGAAGGACTGTTTGGTCATTGTCATCTTTAGCATCAGAGGAGATGAGGTTGGGTTGGTGGGAGAGGGTGTTGGGGGTGGATAGAGAAAACCAGGGACATGGTAGATCTTGAGATTGTAGTCTTGGATGTCAAGGAGCCACTGTGTCTGTCAATGATTCAGTTTCCTGGGTTCCTTGAAATACATCAGATTCTTATGATCAGTGACAATCACAGGGAAGGGAGATCCATAAAGGTAATGTTGCCAGGTCTTTAATGCACAAATGACTGCAAGAAGTTCTCTGTCATAAATGTCATAGTTTCATTCAGAAAAGGAGAAAGTTTGAGATATATATCCACAATAATGCCATTCTCTATTCATGTTTTGTTGTAGGAATAATCCCTCAGATGCATTGTGGGATGCATCTGTTACAATTGCAAATTGTCTGGAGGTGTCAGGGATTTGCAAAACTGGCTTGGATAGGAAAATACTTTTCAACTGTTGAAACACAGAGGTGCAGTCAGTCATCCAGTTCCATGCCATACCTTTTTTGTGAGATCTAATAGAGATCATGTGATGTCTGAGTACTTTGGGATGAACCTCCTGTAAAAATTAGCAAATCCAAGGAAAGACCAAACATCTTTGACTTTGGTTGGTGTTAGCCAGTCAGCAATCCCTTTTAATTTGACTGGATCTATGACAAGCCATCCTGGTTGGGCTATCATGCCAAGGAATTCTACCTGATCAACATCAAACTTACATTTCTCCAATTTAAGATAGAGGTCAAGTTCCTTCATTCATTGAAGGACACATTTTGTTTGTTCTTCATGAGTCTTTTTGTCTGGGGAAAAGATTAGGAGATCAACTATATAAATCACTAACCATTCTTTGACTATCATATCTCAGAAGAAGTTGTTCATGAACCTCTGGAAAGTAGACAGTGAGTTTGTGAGTCCAAAGAACATGACAGTTAGTTTGAAAAGTCCTCAATGAGTGATAAAGATGGCTTTCCATTGATTGCCATCTTTTATATGTACATTGTTATATTTCCATTGTATGTCAAACTTGGTGAATATCTTGGCTCCTTGTAGTTTGTCAGTAAGGTCAGAGATAAGCAGCAGAGGATAGGCATCACATATGGTATGTTCATTCAAATACCAATAATCTTGGCAGGGTCGTAGGCCCCCATCTTTCTTTTTGACAAAGAAAAATGGTAATGCTTGAGGGGAATTTGAGGGTCAGATCTTTCCTGAGGTCAGGTTTTTGTCAATAAAAGCATCAGCAGCTGTTCTTTCATCAGGAGATAGGGGATAAATCTTGGATACTTTGGGGATAAAGGTTTCATCCAAGTTAATCATGTGATTGTAAGGTCTGAAAGGGGGAACATGATCAACTGCTTCCTTAGTGAATACTTCCCTGTATGCTTCGTATTGCAGGGGAAGCTCAACAGTGACCTTGTTGGCATCCATGGCTAGTTGGGTGGAGGTTGTGGTTTTCCTGACTATTCATTCTAGTCAAAGTGTGGTGGGTGTATTTGGGAAATATTGCAAGGCAGATTTTTGGATCCTATTGATGGCACAAGTGTAATATGCATGTTTTGTATATCTTTCCACTGTTTCATAGTTGATGTAGTCTAGTACTGCCATTTGTTCTTCTTCTTTGGCAAAGTAGTGTTTCATTAGCAAAGGATCAGTTGATTTTGCCCCTTTCGATGAGTAAGACACTTGTGCTCCTTGGTGAGTTAGATAGAGGTTGAGGGATTGATCTTTCTTTTGGTTGATCTTTATAGTTTGTTTCTTCCAATCAATTTTAGGCTGGGTGGATTTAAACCAAGGCATCTCAAGGATTATGCTTTCTTGTCCACATTACATAATGTGAAAGGTTACTTTCTGTGTTGTGATTCTGATCTGTAGGAAAAGGTTCAAGATGAACTTGATCAGTCCTTGTTTGTTGAGGAAGTGGTCAGTGTTTCAGATGTTGATAGGATTGGGGAGTCATTCAACTGGGAGATGGTGTTTCTTGATGAAATCCCAGTCAATACAGGAGATATCTGCTCTGCTGTCTATCAGAGCAGACATGTTGACAGTTTTCAGAGTGCTTCCTGCTTCAATAACTCAGATGGGTAGAGTCAAAGCACAAGTATCTTTACTGGCATTAAATACAGGAGCACATATAATAGGAGGGTCAGGCATTGACTCAAGCCCTCCATCTAAAAATCCAGGGAATTGTCTTTGAGAATACAAGAGCTAAAGGCAGCATCTTCTTCTTCTTTCACCTCTTCAATCTTCACCATCCCTTCTTCTTTTCCTACCACTCATACCTTCCTTTCTTCAGTCTTCTTTGCCAGCTCAGGATGATTCAGGCAGTCTCTGGCTAAGCCAGACTTTCCATATTTAAAGCAGAGGCCTTTATTGATCCTTTCCTCTTGTTCAAAAAGGGAGAGGTGTATAGAGTTGACATCCATTGTGTTTGGATTGTATATCTTTGGTGTATGAGTATATCTAGGGGTGGTCATTGAGGAGGAGGAGGAGTGGACTTCAGATCAAGAGACAATAGAGTGAGATTGGTTCCAGTTATTATAGAGGAGTTTCATCAGGAAATTGGTGAGTAGATATTTCCAGATATTTGTGATAAACCTTAATCATTTGGACATGTATAGATATATGTATATATACCATGACCATTTATAAATCATAAAGATATTCATCATGTTATCTCTGGGAGACATTTTATGTTTGATAGTTTCTGTATCAGTCAGACATTAATCTGACAACTTGTATAATCCATAGATCATATAGTGATCATATAATAATTATGATTATTTATTTGATAATGTATCTACTTTACTGATCACATGATAAGTATTATGATGGATTGTTGATCATTTCAAAATCAAGTTGATATAATACAATAACATATATATTTTCCTGATCAACAAAGAATCATAATGTCTTTCAATGATCATTTCTATTAAATCTGATATTGTTCTGATCATTGAATACCATCTCTATCATCAGTTATCATCAAAATTAGCCGAAGGTGTGGGAAAATATTGGTAATAACTGTACAGTACCTATTATATAAACTCAACCTTTGTCTTTTTCTTTTTTCTTCACTCTTGACTCTGCATTTCATCCTCAGAGTCAAGAGTCACTCTAAGTCTTCAAGACTTAGAGTTCATACTAAGGTAAGTGTACACTTGTGTGAACTCAACTGTAAGTGCAATTTTCACATTCATTTTCGCTTTTTTGGTAGTTTAAAGGGTAGTGTAATAGTAGCCTAGCTAGTAGTATAGTCTTTTGTTGTAGATAGAATGAATAAATCTGAATTATGTTTTGGTACCATTTAAAACCAATTGGACCTTTCAATAGCATTAATTATCATTTTCTTTCATTTTTATATATCTAATGATACTAATGATCATCTTTGATCATCTCTGATATTATATATAATCATAATACAGTTGATCATAAATATAATATTCTTCAGATTGATATAAATGATGTAAAAGTTACTTATGATCAGATGTTATTATATAGATTCACATGATCACCTCAATAAGAATATCAAGTATGATCTTTGCTGTAAACACACCCAGGAGGTATATAGCATTATCTTAGTGTGTATTATAATTATGGAGATTAAAGACTTTATAATTTAAATAATGTTATGTATAGGTTTATCATTTTCTCATTGATTTCCTGAACTTTCTACCTTCCCATCAACAAGGCTGTCTATAACACTGATGAGAAGAGGATTGCATTCGCGCTTTCTTACATGACCAAAGGAGTTGCCCTAGCCTGGGCAACCAACTTTTGTGCTGAAGTAATCAAAATGGAAGAACCCGATCTCAGAACCATAAAGGACTTTACTAAGAAGTTCTATACTGTGTTCAAACAGCATGATGCCATTGGGGTGGCCATCTCCTGGCTTGCCAACACTCACATGACTCAGAAAGGAGGATAATGGGAACCCTCCATTGTCAAATACCATGCCAAATTCCTGAGCAAGTCCACCCTCGCAGGAATTGTTGATCAAAATGTCCTAATTGGCTACTATTCAGTCAGTATCCCCAACTATCTCATGTGCTGCATCTTCAATATGGAAACTGTCCCCAAAACCCTCAAAGCATGGATGAACAAAGTCTCTACGTTTAACACCCAGAACGAATGAGCAAAAGAAATCACCTCTTGTCGCTCCACCCCCTCCTCACAACATTCCTACCAGTCGTTCACCTCCCTGAAACCTGAGAAAGACCTGAACACCATGGATGTTGATGTGGTACACCTCAACAAACTTACTCCTGAAGACTGAAAAAGACTTGCCATCAAAGGAAGATGTTTCTAGTGTAGGGAGAAAGGGCACATGTCTCAGGAGTGTAAGAACGGCACAAAAAACAAACTGCTTCCCCCACATCCTCAGGTGAAAAAGGTCGAAAAAGAAGACCTCTCCCATCTGGAGGAAGTAGAGGATGACAACAAGGAGCAGGTTGCCTGCATATCCTTTGTTGTCAACAAGGATTTTTAGGTCCCAGTTGGACTGCGAAATGCAAAGTAAACTTGAAACTTCAACTTTGAATTTCACATCACATGAATCAGGAACGCCTCCTGGCAGTACCTGGATCATATGTGTTTGAACCCTCTACCCGTACTCCCATGGACCTGGAAGCGCAAAAGACTCAAGAGGACTGCCGATGTCGTGTGATCGCTTTGATAGCGATCATTGCAGCGCAAATGCTGTATTACTATAATCTGTTGTTTTTAACCCCTACAGCACCAATACCATACCATACATCCATTCTGACTGGGGAAGCATGGATGATTGAACTCCTCAATGGCCATCCTGATCAGATCCACACATGCCTTGGTGTTGGGCATGATATTTTTGACCAGTTGGTGGCAATGTTGATGCACCATGGATTTACAATCTCACGCAACAGTATTTCCATTGAAGAACAACTGGGCATATTCTTGTACACATGCATAACTGGCCTACCATCTCAGCATGTTGCTGAAAGATTTCAGCACTCGACGGATACAATTACAAAGTGAGCATTTCATTGGTCTTCCAACCATTTCTGATGTATTTTACTAGATACTTCAAACCCATCCTATCTTTTTTTTCCCGCCCTCCATTCTATACCTCCCAGGTCCAGTTTCTGACCCAAAATACCCCAATACCACCTGTTATCACTGATGATCCTCGTTTCCGTTTTTTCCACAATTGTATTGGTGCTGTCGATGGCACACATATCTGCGCATTCACCACAGTCGACGATCATCCATATATGCAGAATTGGAAAGGATACCTATCACAAAATTGCCTGTTTGTGTGTGATTTCGAATTCTTCTTCACGTATTCCCTCACTGGCTGGGATGGTTCAACTGCTGATGCAATGCTCTGGAATGATGCACATACCCATGACTTGTGGATGCCAGAAGGCAGGTACCTTCTCGCCGATGCCGGCTTTGGGACCTCTGATGCACTTCTTGTCCCATATCGGGGCACTCGATATCATCTGAAAGAATGGCATCAGGCCAATCTACAGTATGTTTTTTTGTCCATGATACCATGTACTTATTGACTGTAAACGATACAAGGCCCCAAAACAAAGAAGAACTTTTCAATCTACAACACGCGGCACTCCAGAATGTTATTGAGCACATCTTTGACATTCTAAAATGTCAGTTTCGCATTCTCCAGTTCCTTCCTGAATACGGTATGCATGTTCAGGCCCAAATTCCAGTTGCGCTTTGTGCAGTGCACAATTTTATTTGCTGGTATGATCCTGAAGGTGGCTTTGATTCTGAACTCGACACTACCAATCATGCCACTGCCGAAGAAGATGGGGATGGATGTCTTGTTAGTGAGGGACCTCCAGATGGTGCTGAACAGAAGCGAGCAGACAGGCAGCGCAAGAGGATTGCACAGGAGATGTGGGAAGATTATCAGGTGGAACTGTTGTGTTGCAGACTGTAGTATGTACACAATATATCAGTTGTATTTGTTTCAAACATACAGAAAAAAGAGAGGAGAACAGTGCAAATACAACAATTACAAAAAAAAAACAATCTGAGTACACTATTTAGTGGCCACCACACGCCCATCTTCCTTCTCACTTTCATGGGTGATCTCAACTAACCTATGTTGTAGCCATGCTGACCTATCCTCCTCCATTGACTCGACAAATGCAATAGATAAATTTTCATTACCTTTTTTGGAGAGGTAGTCACTGAGGTCCAGTTGCTGCTCGGATGTGAGATTTTGCTCATGCAGAAGGGCCAGCACATTGTTGAGAGGGTTGCTGGACCCTGACACCATCATTCGGACAAGATCTTTGACAATCACTGTCATTTCTTGCATGGCAGAACCTCCTTGTTCCTGTGCTTGTGCCTTTGCTGTTAATGGGCGGGATCACTTGTGTGAGCTAGATTCGGAAGCAAGCGACACGGTGGACTTCCTTTTCCCACTGATGCTGCTGGTTGGAGGAAGGGAGGAGTGTTCTGGGGATGGCGAAGCATGGCTGGATGGAACCAAGGTATTCTTGACAGATGGCATCAGATTGATGCCGTTTGATGGTACAGATGGGGAAGAGGGATCCTGGAAAATGTCGAACTGAATGCCGATGCAGGAAATTTCAGTGGCAGCAGCAGTCAGCTGATGCAAGCCGAGGACAGGTGGAACTCATGTATTGGCAGGGGTCGAAGCATTGCCATATGAGCTACTGCCAGTATCGTCCATCAGAGTAATGCGGGTGTCATCACCAGCTGCCGCAGGATGATAGACATAGTTCCCCCTGGCTTTGGAAGAGATCAATGCAGCAATGCTGTCGAAATGCAAAAACCCCTTGCTTTCAAAGGGCTTCACATGAGGGTGATGCTATAATTGAAAGTTAGGGTGTATCTTGTCTAGGTTCTAATAGTGCATACCTTCATGTATCTTTTCCATACGTCCTTTTTTTCAAGTGTGACATTTGCACTGTCTTTGTCACTGTATGTAAAGCCAGATGTGTTCTTGAGCTTGATGACTGCCCCGTAATACTTCTTCATCTGATTGGTAAAGTATACTGAGCGATCGATTGATCCGACAACAAAGATGACTCACTAATTGGAATCTTCATTCACATGAGTCAGCATCCTTTACTCCACCCTTGAAGTCCTTGAATGTATCCTGAATCAGGGAAGCGGCATCCTTCCATGTTTGCTTCTTGAAGTTGCCATCCCCCACCTTTGGAAGCTCCACAAGAAGAAAGGCAAGTAGAGTGGTAGTTTCTTCATCTGTCCATTGAGCAGCCTTCTTACGGACCTTCTAAGTACGAGTGCTCCCGGATTCAAGGGGATTTACAATAGGACCCTGTGAGCACAAGGAATGACTGGAAGATGAACTATCAGACATAGTTGGGTTACAATTTATGAGGATTGATGGACTGTGCACATATCCTCAAATGATCCGGGTACTGCTGAGAGGCATTCCTGATTCATGTGATGCAAAATTCGAAGTTGAAGTTTCAAGTTTACTTTGCATTTCGCAGTCCAATTGGGACCTTAGAATGAAGGACCAGATTGATGCTAGCTACCTCCTCTCCCAGTACATGTGCCAGAGTGAATGTAACAATACCTAGATCTACAAGATCCATGCAAATCCCTGTGTAACTCGTAGTTCCCTTGCACACCATGAAAACTGTTGATGCCTGAGCCCTCATTGACAGCGGTGCAGATATCTCCTGTATCAACTGGCAGTTTGTGCAAAAGCATAAACTTCCTACCATGAAACTCACCACCTCCATTCCTGTCTGGAATGCCAATCAAACCCAGAACAAGGGAGGAGCCATTTGTTTCACCTCCACCCTCTTTGTCAACATCGAAGAGATCGCCCACCGTGTTCTACTCTATGTCATGAATTGTGGACATGAGGATGTCATTCTAGGACTTCCATGGCTCCATCATGCCAACCCCACCATCAACTGGGAGACTTACACCCTCTCCATCTCTGAAATCACCAACCAATCCAAAGAACTTTACTCCGACTTTGTGTCTGATACTGAATGACACAACTCCTACTTTGTACGACTTGGTCTATTCCTGATCACCACAATGTTTCTGCAATCTATGACTCCAGACTCTTCCAATTCCTTGACTACAAAGAAGAGTCAGCCTACATCAAACACGCCCTGGATAACAGGGTTATCCACAGAATCATCCAAGGAGATGTCAAGCATTTCCTGATCAACTCCCCTGTTGTAGTCAAACTTACCATGGCTACCAAATTCACCATGACTGTGGAATTAGCCAAACCCAAAGTCACTCTCCCTCCCGAATACTCAGACTTCACCCAGGTCTTCTCCAAAGAAGCTACCAACCATGTCCCTCCATCTTGTCCCTATGACCACAAGATCAACCTCAAGGAAGATTTCACCCCCAAGATAGGCAAACTCTACCCCTTATCCCCAGACGAACGAAAAGCCAGAGACGGGTTTATCAATGAAAACCTTGCATCAGGAAAGATCCGCCCCTCATCTTCCTCTCAGGCATCCCCTTTCTTCTTTGTCAAGAAGAAGGATGGTAAACTCTGTCCATGTCAAGATTACTGCTACCTCAACAAACACACTGTTCGGGATGCCTACCCTCTCCCTCTCATCTCCAACCTCATTGACAAACTCAAAGATGCCTGAGTCTTCACCAAGTTCAATGTCTGGTGGGGATACAACAATGTCTGCATCAAAGATGGTCATCAATGGAAAGCTGCCTTTGTCACCCACCACAGCCTCTTTGAACCCACTGTCATGTTTTTCAGAATGTGCAACTCTCCTGCTACTTTCCAACGATTCATGAACAACTCCTTCCAAGACATGATCGCCGAAGGGTGGCTTGTCATCTACATGGATGACCTCCTCATCTTCTCCCTGGATGAAGCAACCTATGTAGAATGGACCAAGTGAGTCCTCCAGTGCATGACCAAACTTGACCTTCATCTCAAACTCAAGAAGTGTCAGTTCACTTCCTCTGAGGTAGAGTACCTCAGCATGATCGTCAAACCAGGCCAACTAGCCATGGACCCCATCAAACTCAATGGCATTGCCAAATGGCCCACCCCCTCTAAGCCCAAAGACATCTGGTCATTCTTTGGATTCACCAACTTCTACTATTGATTCATCCCAGACTACTCCACCATTACTCACTCTCTCCTTGACTTTACTAAGAAAGACAAATGTTGGGAATGGACTCCCCCTTGTGAACAGTCCTTCCAATCCTTAAAAAGACTCTTTCTTGCTTGTCCTGTCCTCCAACTCCCTGACCCCTCAAAGCCATTTGCTATCACCACTGATGCCTCCAAATATTCCTTTGGAGGAATATTACTTCAAACTTACGCCAACAGTGAATGGCACCCTTGCTCCTACTTATCCCAAACATTCAGCGATGCTGAACAAAACTATGACATCTATGACCACAAACTCCTAGCTGTCATTCGTGGTCTCAAAGCTTGGAGACACTATCTCCATGGTTCTCCCCATCGTGTACAGGTCTTCACCGACCACAAAAACCTTCTCTATTTCAAGGAAGCCTGAAATCTCAACTGATGACAGGCTTGTTGGTTGCTTGATCTCCAGGACTTTGACCTACACCTAGTCCATGTCCCAGGAAAACTCCTTGCCAGCCCTAACACCCTCTCCCGCCACCCTGACCTCATTCCCTCCACTGACACTGATAATGAAGGCGTCATCCTTTTACCTCCCTCACTCTTTGTCTGTCTCATCAATAGTGCGCTTCACACACACATCTCCTCCACATCTGCCTCTGACCCCCTCATGCTCCAACACCTGCAACTCACTGATACCTCTTCCCCCACACACCTTCGTTCCAGTCTCTCTGACTGGCAAATCACAGACAATGTCCTCACCTACAAGGGGCATGAATATATTCCTCCCAATGATTCTCTCTGCCATTCCATTCTGGAACGATGTCATGATCATGAGATCATGGGTCACCCCAGTTACCTCAAAACTCGCCAACTTGTCTCCACCGAATTCTGGTGGTCTGGACTTGCTACTTACATTCAGAAGTACATGGAAGGTTGCGGGGTGTGTCAGCAGAACAAGGTCAATACACACCCAACTGTCCCACTACTTACTCCTATCCATACTGCTAACACCCACCCCTTCCAATCTATCTTCTGTGACCTGATCATTGGTTTACCCCCTTCCAATGGTCATAACTTTATGCTGGTCATGGTAGACCACACCTACAAGGGGGGTATTTTTATCCCAATCAAAGACTCTGTCACTGCTGAAGGAATTGCCAAACTTTTCCTTCACTATGTCTACAAGCAATTTGGACTCTATGACAAGATCATCTCTGATCAAGGACCACAATTTGCCTCTGCCTTCACCAAAGAACTTGGCAAACTTCTCAATTACGACCTTGCCCTCTCCACCCCCTACCATCCCCAGACCGATGGTGAAATGGAACGGGTAAACCAGGAACTTGAGACCTACCTCCACATTTTCTATGGTACTAACCCCACTTCCTGGTCACAGAAGCTCTCCCATGCTGAGTTTGCCCACAATCACTGCCCTTACTCCACTACCAGTCAATCTCCATTTTACCTCATGATGGGCTATGAACCCCGTGCCCTACCAACCATCCTACCCAAATCCCACCTCCCAGCAGTTGAACAATGACTGAAAACTTTTGCTGCTGCCAGAGATGAAGCCCTCACTGCTCACAAACTCGCCTGCCAAGTAATGGCATCCTGTATCTGCCAGAAGTTCACCCCCTTCACCAAGGGAGACAAAGTGTGGTTAGAAGCCTGGAACTTGAAACATCCAACTAATCCAAAGTTTGCACTGAAGTAAGAAGGACTCTTCCTCGTAACCAAGGTACTATCTCCACTCAGTTACCAACTCCACATCCCCAGTACCTGGAAGATCCACCCTGTTTTCCATGCTTCACTTCTCACACCCTATCATGAAAATGACATTCATGGTCTGAACTACCTGGCTCCACCTCCAGAACTCATAGAAGGCGAAGAAGAGTATGAAATAGAGTGGATATTAAGATATTGAGGCAACCCATCATCACAGTAATACCTTATCCAATGGAAGGGTTACACAGCCAAAGAAGACTCATGGCAATCTGAGCGGGATCTTAAACATTCAAAGGCTGCTCTTCTCAACTATAAGAAACATCACCCCTGAGCCTTCCCCTCCATCACATGAACTGCCACTTCTACCCCATTATCACCCTAGCCAAACCTGCTTCTCTAATTCTCTCCACCATGCCCATTGAATTCTACTCCTCTGAAGAAGAACTCACCGTTACCATGCTCCCCTGTACGGTCCATTTTGCGGATGCTCCTGCTCCTCCCACCACCTCTGTTATCACCTTATCTGAAGCTACTCCCCCTTCTGACACTGTCACTGAACCTGGCTGGAATGAACCAGCATGGGAACCCACACCCTACCCCTCTGTTGTCACTCCCAACATTCCTCTTGCAGGAGAATGCCTCAAGGAACCCCTCTACCATAACCAAAGAGAGGAACTCCTCCTCTATCTTTCTTGCGACCACCTCGCAGTTCCCATTTACACCTATCTCAATTGTGACTCCCCCCTTGTTCTCCTCTACAGGGCCTTCTTCTCTTTAGACAACATCCAACCCCCATCTGCCCAAGGAAAAGTACACCATAGCCTTTTAGAGGCTATGCATCAGCTCAGTATGCTGACCTTCCTCCAAGACCTCAAAAGATACCTCCACGAACTGGCCAAGCAAAAGCAAGCCCATGTTACCCTCCTCCCTACCTGTAGCACCCCCGAAATCCACACCATCAGCCTCTTCCTCTCCTCTTAATTCTGATGAGCAGCATGTCCTCCAGCAAGAAGAGAACTGGTGGACCAGCCATAATGGTGAAGAACCTTTGCCATACAACCACCCCTGCATACATGAGGCATCCTACCAATGCTAGTGTCTAGGTCATTGAAAGGTAGATTGTCCAGACTACCAATGTGGGTACTGCCACTGCTTTTGCCCTCATCACACTGCCACCCATTACCCCTTCTGTCACCACACCCCAGACCAAGTACCATCCAACTCGCCTCCTACTTCCTCCTCCTCCTCCTCCTCCTCCTCTCGACATCATTGTCTGACCACTAATAGGATGCACCCCTCTAGGGGTCCACCTTGTCCACAACCTCTAGCAGAATGCCTCCAGTGTTCCCCATCCTCCCATATGAGGAAGACTTTGACACTGTTGCAGACACAAACATGACAGGCTCCCCTGGTGGTGGGTTCATTGATCTTTAGGTCTTCATCATTGTCTTGACCCTAATCAGGGGGTAATGTCACGATTTCTTTTATCTTGCTTAGTCATATGTATTCTGGATGTTATTTCTTTTCCTATGATTACTCACCTCTTCTTAGTCATTGGTCCAATGACTCATCATTGCTTCCTAATCATAGTTCTTCCCCCACCTTCTTGAACATTCCATGCAACTCCATCACATTCTATTTAGTCATCTTAATGACAGATCCTGTGTATGACTAGTTCTTTCATATTCCATCAGTTTCTATACCTTAGATATATAAACCTTCCTCTCCTCCTTCTTTCTTTTTCCTTAAGCTAGTTCTCCTTAGAGTTACTGCTTGTACCTTTAGACTAGCAATCCATTTGAACCTTCACTCCATCACTTCTTATCTCTTTGAGCCACCACCCATGCTCTGAATGGGTAGATTGTCCTCAGAACCCTTGACCCTCTGAGAACCCAGTTCACCATCTTATGAACAGTTCCTTGACCCAATTGGCCATTAGCCTTTCGGTTACCCTGGACCCAGTCAACTGTAGTTGTCTGGATTGACAGTCCTAGTTGTTTAACTGTTGTCTAGTGACTTTATTGGCAGACTCCCAATAGTTACCATGAACTCTAGAACCCCTGTACAGGTTTTTCTGAGGCTACACTTTGCCCTACCCAGACCAAGTGTAACATCACCATCTTTGGGCTATCTGACCTCCATCCAGCAATTTGTGATTATCTTAACCATTGTGCAAACAGTGCAGAGCATACTATCTTGGGCTGACAACATGCTGCCTCTGACTGCAGTTTACCTTCTGATAGGCTCCAAGTTTGGACCAAGGTCCATGTCCAAACTAAGAACTTTCATTATTCTGGCACTGTTGAGCCCACTCAAACATTACATGTTGCTCCTCCTTCACAAGAATATCCACATGGTATTTACGATAACACCATTTTTAGCCCAGGTGCTGAGAGCAACTGGCTGTCAGGTGGTCTGAATGATATGTTTGTAAGTTTGTACCTGATCCCTGGCCTTAGCATACTTTCAGGGCATATAGTCATTCAACTTCAGCTTGTCTTCCACATGCTTCATACAGACAAATTTCTGGCATATGTGCAATGCTTCAACATCACCCCACCATCTCCTGGTCACACAACAGATGCAGCAGCCACAGGTCTCCATGTTCTAAAGCATACAATGAGGAATAGTGGGGACCAATTGGTGATGTACTCCTGTTATCGTATCTTCATTCCCCTGTGAAATCCTATGCTTTGGGAAAACAGCAAATTCTCACCTCACTAAATATATGAGTTACACATTGTCGAATGAGTTCTGGTTGAATCACTATTGGAATAAGCAGATCTATTATTCACTAACCCAATGATATTGTGCTACATGTCAATATTAGGATAATTGTGGGATGTGGAAATGCTATTGTTTCATTGGTAGTTTTTTGAGGACATACTGTACATATCATCCTGTCAGCTGTCAAACCCAAGGCAAAATGCTTGCTACTCCCCCTTGCCCTCGAAATGTGATCATCAAACATTCTATTATCCCCTTCTATCCCAATACTTCCTCAGTTCCACTAGATGGCAGAATTTTCAAGGCTGCTAGTATCAACGCAGAACTCACCACCAAACTTGAGAATGCCATGATACATGAGTGACCTGGTCTTAAAGGTAGCTACATCAAGTTTTGGTACAAACTCTCAGCCCTCTTGACTCTCTCTCAACTTAAAGCTCAGAACCTTAGGACAGAACAACATGTCTTGCTCTTCCTCAGTAACTGCTGGGATCCTTCCCTAATTCCCATTGTGTTGTACTAGCCTGAGATGGCTGAAGATGTTAGCTCTGTCTGTGAACCTTCTGGTTCAAGGACCCAGACTTGAAGGTCTCAATCCAATCCACCCACAAAGCGCCAGTCTAGTGCTACTCAGAGGCAGCCTGTCACCACTTCATCTTCTACTTCAAAAAGGCATTCTCTCAGATGGCAATCCATCACACTCACTATTCCTAACACATCTGAGCAGGAGACCATTGATGTAACAGTCCTTCCTCTGCCCATTTATGAAGAAATGGGTGTTGCCACCTTTCTCAGTCAACTTATTGCATTATTCCCTGATCTGTCAAATTCCAGTGAATCCCATTCAGAGAGATAGAAGGGACTTTGCCTTACAGCATCATTGATGAAGCAGGCAAAGATAGCCCATCCCTTGCAGACCTGGTCCTCACAATATGCCATGAAATCAATAGAGAATTCCCAACTTACTGTCAAGCCTGACATTGTTTTTTGCGGTCAACTTGATCTGCATACTGGTTTCACATGGAATAACATGATATCTTTCCTCGAGTTCACCTCTTCTGTGTACAGCACCCAGTTGCAGCACAATATCATTTGCAAGGTATACACTGTATTCATGTCACAACCTTGCAGGTGTTTTGTAGTTGCACTCTCCATTGCTTGTCAGGAATTTCATCTCCACGTCTTTGACTGCTCTGGCGCTACTACCATTCTTTAGGACACAATATCCACAAGTTGCCTGATCTCTTCATTCATATCATTTATGTTTTAGCCTTCAGGGACCCCACCTCACTTGGATTCAACCCAACATTCATTGATTCTTCTTTATCTCCCTCTATCATATTTCAACCCCATAGCACCTGTGCAATCCAACAATCTCAGTTGATTTATATTCATGATGTACCATATACCATTATACATATGATATTCATCAGTCATTTAATCCAGGGCAGAGCAATGAGTTCCTGGTCTGTCAAGCAGGGGAAGAAAACATATGTGATAAAGGACTACTGAACTCACAAGAGTAGAAAGGTCAATGAGGAAGAGATCCTTCAGAAGATTGCTGGACTTCTAGGCATACCCACACTGGTCAAAACATGGATGGTTCAGATTGGGGGCACTGACAAGACAATCAACTTACTCCAACCTACATTTCTCACTGTAGGCATTTATAAGGTTTGGTATACCTCACTCCTTGCTTGGCTCACAAGACAGACAGTTTCAAGGTCTGTATTTGAATGAGTAGATAGACAGGGGGTGAGATTGTGATTCCAAGATCACAATTCCCTCCTTTTATACTACAGATCATGTAGACTACAGTATATAATATAATAAAATATTAAATAAATAAGTAAATCACCTTTCAACAACAAGGTGAAACAGTGCAACATGTGCAACATATGTTACCTGTGACCACACAGGTAATAGGGGCTATCACCCAAATAGGTAAGAGTAACATTGAGCACCTTGCACCCTCTCCTTGTGAGACATTGCACATCTTAGGTTACAACAGAATGAACAAAGTGTATATATTAGGTGTGCCCCAGATGTTAGTATATCGGAACAAGCAAACAGTAAATTAAGGGCACTGAATCTGATGGTATAGTAAAGAAGAAACAGAAAAACAAAATAAAAAGGAAACGAGACAATGTCTGTATGCAGAACAAATGATACTACAAATCAAGCACCATCCTCATGCATCACATCTGCTCCAAGGTCTCCAAGCCCTTGCTTATGCTGACATCGCTACTGAGGTCAACCTTGTTCCTTGGAATGGAAGGAAGATTATACAAGACAATAGCCTCTTCAAACCATTCAATGAGGCAATAGTCCTCAGCTACACTTGAGTTGAACATGAGGGGTTCGATGTCTTCAATGCTAATGCCCATGTCAGCGGCCTGCTGATGGTACCATTCAAGTATGCAGTTGAGAGCAGTGTTGGTGATAGAGCACGAGCAGTCATCCTGCAATGGCATGTATACCGCAACTGTCATGGCATTCTCAAATCCCCCTGAGTGTTTGGTACACTCAATCATTTCTTTGGTGAGTCTCCATGCCCACGAGATAGCATTGTCTGCCTCCTGCAAGGTGACTCTATTGGCGGTCAGGAAAGCAGCAATGTCAGCTGCAGCCACACCTGAGCCAAATGTTACAGGCCAGGACACATGTCATCTTGAAGCTGGTCTCACCCCTGTATAATGGAGTAGGGTGTGGTACCGCCCGGGTACAATCAGCAGTTGCACAAGCTTGCACTGCCATACCATGCGATTGAAGTTGCTGCAAGGCATGGGAGCCAGGTGTTTCAGGAGTAGAATACCATGGACATGTTGTGGGAGAGGACAACCTAGCTCCAATTCACCATTATCAACAAAAGTGGGCTGGCCAACCATGTCAGGGAATATTCTGCACAAACCATTGCACTCCTCGATGGTTGGGCACTGGGTTGGCATCACTCGATAAATGCAATCCATTGTTCAACAGGGGCATTGAGGGACAGTGTCTTGCAGGGAAGAGCAGTATTCCTCCTTGAGAAACAGAGTTGAATCTCCCCTTAAGGAGGTGGCATGCTCTGTGATGTGGATAACTACGTAGGGTTCACAGGAGGAGGAGTGGGGTGTTGGACATGAGGAGGGATGGACATCATTGTCATCAAGGTGGCAGTGGGAGGTCCTGCAGTTGGTGCTGGGGGCAGTGCAGGCAGAGATGGTTCTGTGATGAATTGTTATATGGAACCAGTGCACAGATTCTGGGATGGTGTTCATCACCACAAACTGCAAGGCTACAGCATTCTGCTCCTCAATGTGAGTGGCTCATGAATGAGTGTCCTGCCTTGCAGCAGCCACTGCTTCTTTCTGACCTTCCCTCTTCTGCTTGGTCTTGTCAGTGTATCATGTAGGGGGATGCCATGTCCTCAATGCAATGTGGAGGAGGTCGCTCACAACCAGGTCCCTGTGTTTCTTCCATAGGTTCAAGTAGTGGATCAGGTCAAGGGCCTGACATGTCTTTGAAGCATTACCCTCCTTCTTATTCTGTATGGCCTTGAATAGTGTGCTGATCTCATCCTGCCCATTGTACAGGTGGACGGGTCCCAGCCCATTGAACTCGAAGTGGGGTGGCTTGTTGAAGCAGCTGTGAGTGCAGTGGGATACATGTCTGTTCTTGAATCCTTGGAGCGCCTGCTCTCTCCTCCTGTCTTGATAGGCATAGAGCTCACAATGGTACCTGAAGAAGAGGGTCTTCCACCCATTGCTGTTGGTCCTGTCTCCCAGGATGAGGTAGCCTTGAGGCTGCTCAGTACCCAGGAGAGATGGGAAGAGCTTCACTACTGGTGACAGTTCATCGAATGTTCATGGTCTTTCCATCATGGGCTCAGGTTCCTCATCAGGAACTTCACCATCCTCATAGGGCAGAATTGGTGCTGTTTCCTCATAAAAGGTGGGGACAGGACACTCAATTGCTCATCCCTTACCCTTTTTGGAGGGTGTGACAGGAACATTGGAAGAGGATGTGGATAAGACAGGGCCTCCCTGCAGATGGTATTGCAAAGCAGGGGAATCCTGCAGACAGGATGAAAGTGGTTGTGTAGAACCAGCCATGGCCAGTACTCTCCCCCTAAAAGAGGAGGACCCAGAAGAGCCAGTGTGTAGGGTGTCAACATCCATAGGGCCACCGAGGGATGTGACTTGAGCCTGCTCAAGCTGGTGTGCCTCATTGTGGATGGACAAGGGGGTGGGAGCAAATGCAGGTTTTGGAGGAGGGCCTGAGGGAAGTGAGGGGATGGTCCTCAAGTGGCATAGCTCATTATTGAGATGCTTGATCTCATCATGTGCAGACCAATGGTGTTATGCTCACATGCCAAGCATGTGTAACTGAAACACTTGAGGTACTCCAGTATAGAGTCCATCAAGTGGTCCAGAGCATCATCAAACCCTAAGATGCGAAGCATGGCAGCCTCTAGGCATCACAGCAGGGGCAAGCCTCCTTGTGACAAATCAACAGCAAAGTACTGTGGTCAATCCAGCACACCTGGCATAGAGGGGAACAAGAGCATTGTCATCACAAATTCTTGGGCCATTCAGGCAACTCAGACTCCTCCTGACAGCATTTGCCTTTGAGGTTTTGGCCTCACATGGTGGGAGAAAGGGTGATAGCTTGTATGAAGGCAAGCGACTGTGTGAGGACGCACAAGATGAGGCAGGTGAGGGTGACCTCAATTGAGATATGGTGGTGGTAGAGAGTCAAGAGAAGTGTGGACCTGTGTGGACAAGACGCGACATAGTAATTAGTATTACCAAATATGAAAATAAGGTATAAAAGGAAAAAGATCAACATAAACTCTAAACTATGGTGAGCTAATCTATTTGGCTTTGTTATTTTCTGACTTTATTCAGTTTTTATTTTGCTTTCTTGTTTATCTTTATTTGTCTTTTTTGTTTGTTAATGTGGATCACCACAATGTCAGCTGACACCACATGTCAGGTGTCAAGACTTTGTACATGCTCATGTGCCATCCACCTTGTGAGGCAGATGACATACATCATGTACTCCTTGTGAGTCAAGGTATCAATCTACAGCCTTGAGCTCTTTGCAGTTAGCACTTGATTCCCATGTGGAATCCCCTAGATTCCAGCAAATGAGTAGTTCCACGGCATTGCTGTCCCATTTGTGTGTGATGACTTCATTGACCAGCCTTTCAGTGCTGGACTCATTGCCCACATCATAGAAGACATGCACATCTCATTTCAGGAACATCCCATTGTCACTCAACTCATATCATCACAATCAATCAACATGAAATCTAGGGTAGATGCACTGTTTACACAGTTCTTCTGGCATGTCCAGCATATATGTCTCAGTTGTATGATCGACCTTGAGGATCTTCATTGGCCCTATGTACCTAGGTATTAATCACCTAGCATGCCCCTTGAGCATCGTTAAGTTTTGTGTCAACAAGTATACCAGATCTCCAACCTGGAAGGTTCCTCCACTGTTGCATTGTTTGTTGATGTAGTACATTTGGAGAACTTAACTTTCAATGATTGCATTGTGTGCTATCTCCAGGTTTTCCCTGGCACGTTGTATGAACATTTGTATGCCTGGAGCTGATGAGGTTTGGCCTTGGTCCAGCCATTGATTCAACATGGGCATGTACCCATACATCAATTCAAACAGTACAAAGCCCATCAAGCTGCTGATGCTTGAGTTGATGGCGAATTCAACCATCAGAACCTTCTCAACCCAGTCCATTTGGTCTGGCTGTACTGCAGCCCTCAGGATCTGCATGACATTTCATATTGTGTGCTCAGAGGTGCCATCCGTCTGCAGGTGAAACACAGTTGACATCAATATTTTTGTCCTGAGCATGCGATGCAGCTCATGCCAGAACATCAACATTAATTTGAAGTCACAATCTGAGACGATTGTCTCTGGGAGTCCATGGAGACAAACAATCTCCTGGATGTATTTGACTGCAAGCTCAGAGGCTCGGACTGTGGTCTTCACCAGTATCAGGTGAATCATTAATGTCAGTTGACACAACACTACCCAAAGGTAGTCATAGCTGTCACTTAGCAGGAAAGGAGCTACAAAGTCCATCATGATTGAACTCCAAGGTCACTTAGGCATGGGCATACTGTGCAAGAGTCCCTTGGGTAGTTTGTTTTCTCCCTTGGTTGTTTAGCAGGTAGGGCATGTCCTACAGAATTTTTCAACTTCTTGGCTCATCCTTGGCTACCAGTACCATCTGCAGATATAGTCCACAGTCCTTTGTGAACCAAAGTGTCCCAATGTCCTATGCGCATTGTCAATGACCATTGTAGTCAGGTTGTCTCCCTTATACTTTGTGTGGGGGAGACATAGTACTTCCTCATCCTCATGATTCATCATGTATATCATTCCATCCTTCAGCTTGAATGCTGAGTAGTGACTCAGTTGCACAAGTATCTTTGTTAACACAGGGTTGTCCCTGTATGCCTTGTGGATCACCTCTAGAAATTTCAGGTGATCTTCATACCTGATTGGCAAGGTTTTCATCACCTCAGCAGATTCAAGCACAGTGGGATCCTCCTCTACATTGGTGCAAGGGGTGTCCTCCATTGTCCTTTCCTTGGCTGAGACCATTTCCTATGCCTTCAATACATGTGCTTCTCGTTTCTTAGTGAGTCTTTTACTCTTACAAGGGCTCTTGTCACCCTTGACGCTGAGTGTCTTCAGCTCAAGCCATCTATCATATGGTAGATCATCTCCATCTGGGTCTAGGTGTGTGTCTGCACTCACCCAGTCGATTTCTTCATCATGAGGTTCATCCCCTCCTTCTCTATCATAATATCAAGATAGGCAGTCAGCCACTTGGTTCTCCATATCCTTAGCATAGATGATATTCGCATTAAATCGCGACAAGTAATCAATCCATCAGATCTGTCTGCTTGACAGTTTACACTGTGTATTGAGGTATTTCAGGGCCTCATGATCAGTCATGATCATGAATTTGAATCTGAGGAGTTTATCCTCCCACTTCATCAGTGCTTTGATGATTGTGAGCATCTCTTGCTTGAATGTTTGATAGTTTTACTGAGCATCACTCAGTTTCCTGGACATGAAGCCTGCAGGCTGACATGTTTTCCAATTAGGTCCTTGCCCATATACTGCACCAATGCTATACAATGAGGTGTCACAGACAAGCCATATAGGCTCTTCCTTCCACAGGTCTATTGGGCAGAGTATTGGGAATTTACATGCCAGATCTTTGATCATCTGGAAACATTGATCATGGATTTCCCTCCACTAGAATGGATGTCCATTTCATTGAATTCCAGTCAATAGTGTCATACATGCTGAAACGTCTGGCATGAACTGAGCCAGGTATTCAACCAGCCCTACAAATTGCTGGACTTCATTCAGTAATTGAGGGGTCTTCCATCCTCGTATTCTGGACATTTTATCCTGATCAGCATGTATGCTCTTTTCATCGATCAAATGACCAAGGCAGTCAAGTTTCTTGGCATACAGGTCACACTTTTCCTTCTCAAGGTAAAAGTCGGCCCCTTTGAGTATCTTGAATACACTCCTGAGGTACTCCTCATGCTCTTCCAGTGTATCGCTGTACATAAATATGTTGTCTAGGTAGATGTATACGAATTGACCTATATGGTCTCAGAATAGTATGGTCATCAGCCATTGAAATGTAGTGGACACATTGCAGTCACCCTACTGCATTACTTGGGATAGAAATGTCCCATAAATTGTGGCAAAGGCTGTTTTCAGACATCCTCTAGTTCAATGTGTACCTGTTTGTACACATTTGATAAGTCGATCTTCAAGCGGTATTTTGCTCATGCTACATCCATCCTGATCTGGTCCTGATCAGGGAAAGGAGTAACATCCTTTATTGTGTTATTGTTCCTCTTATGACAGTCAATGACCATTCGTAATTTTCCTGTCTTCTTTGGGATGCATAGCATCAGTGCAGCTTGAGACACACTTGTCATCACCCACCACTCAGCATTGGTGTACTTTTGGATCTTCTCTGATAACTGCTGCTTTAGTGCATCCAGGCAGCATGGTAGATGATAGGCATATTGTTTGATTTCCTCAATTAGAGGTATTTGGTGATTAACCTCCCATAATGGAGGAAGCCTTGGGACTACTCCTCCCATTAGCAAACCAGTTGGCTCATAACTGGGGTATATCATCATTTTTAGCAGTTTTCTGATTGCCACGATCCTTGAGCCAGTTCCAAGCTCATCTAGGTACTGTTCTGGGGCCTGTCCTGGCTTCAAACCAGCAGTTTTCTTCCTTCCAACTCCACTTCCAACTCCCTCCCTCCTTGAGCCCTGCATGGGCTCTTTTGGCCCTACAGGGCAAGATAGTCAGTCGTTGCGACCATGCAGGCGCCCAACTGGCGCCCCACACTTGCTCACTTGACTGGCGGAGTTGTATGTATCCAGATTGACCAAGGTTCCCCCTCGAAGAGAGAGATGGTTGGCTGCCAAATCCAGGTTTGCCCCTTGCTTGTGCAAGAATGGAATGCCAAGGATACAATCGTATCAGTCAATGTTCGCTACATCCATGTATATCTTGGCTGTTGTTGCACCGATCTCAATCATAATGTTCACACCATGCGAGATCTTTGACCTGCTACCATGCAGCCCAGCTGCAGTGTCATTTGCTGCTTCAGCTCAAAGGTACCAAGCTTTGTAATCACAGCAAATGCAGGACTTACAAAATTTCCAGTATTACCAGTGTCCAACATTAGTGTTTAAAAGTCCAGTTAGGTTTGGTTTTTTGACCTGAAACTTCATAACCATGACCTAACTGGTTATGGGAAGTTCCAAATGAGGTCATAACTGAACCTTAACCATCCAAAACTGGTTATTCCTGTGGGAATCCTGCTTTGTCATGGTGGCATGGAATATTCTATAGATCAATATCTATCTACTGACCTCCTAGGCAAAAGATTCGACTCAGAAATGACTGAGATATGATTAATTTAAAATGACATGTCAGTTCATGAGACCTAAAAATGTACCAAGAGTAAATATAGGGCTATAAAATCAGAAAAAATACTAGAAAATCCCAAAAAATAGGGGAGATAGGGGAGGTGGCTATGCACCTCCTGTAACCAGTTACAGACCGTTATGACCAGTTTTTTGCAGTTACAGATTTTTCCAGATCAGCCATAACCTTAACCATAACTGATCGTAACCTTAACTGACCATAACTGATCATCAGTTATGATCAGTTACAGTTCAGTTAGGTTACAGTTATGGGAAGGTTATATGACTGGACTTTCAAACACTATCTAACATCATGTAGGCTTCACAGCTGTTGAGCTTGATGCATAAAGTAGTGCAGTTCCATAGTACAGCAGGCACTAGGGGTCTCAGACCCAGGTCTGATAGCTCTCTTGAGTGCAGAGCATATTAGAAGGCTCAATCTTCTTCAACTTCAGCATTACACTGAGCGTTTAGTCAAGTCAGTTGCATTGTGAATAAATTAACTACTGGCTCGGTAGGAGGTGTGACCCTTGAGACAAATACTCTGCCAAATGGCATCTCAATTCGCAGATCATTGCTGTAAGCCATAATGCAGTGTGGTTCTAGCTACAGGCTAGTATTATCGACCCTTCAAAAGAGGTCGATACAATATTGTATCTCAACCAGGGTTCTGCCCTGGTGCACCAATGAATTGGTGTGTACCACAGCGTCTTTGCTGATCATGCAAGTGCCTGTCAGTAGTTGACAATATATTCTGTGAGGATATGCAGTGCACTCGAGAGTTTCTCGATATTCTCATGCATAGATACAGATGGGGAATCATTTCCTGTGTCCTATCCCTGGTCATATCGTTGACAGGTGAGTTGTGAGGGGTACCTCAGTACAACCTCTAGATTGGCAGATTCTTCCAAGATGTGCCACATGATGTGCACTTTCCAAGCATTGCACTCCAGACATGAGGTGCCTTTGTGAATAGCACCATAGAACCTCAACCAACACTATCATGGTGTAGCTGGAATCATTCCAGGTGATTGAACCAGCAATCTGGGGGCAGGTTCACCCCCTAGGGCTACACTCAAGTATGGTTCCTGATCAAGTTCCAGTATCCCTGGCCAGCTTTCCCAGTCTGAATGATGCCCTGTTTCAGGGCTTTCCTTGAGTTGTGATCAGACATTAAGTTATCCGTCCTCAGCTACCCAGTACATTCCCCAAAGTGTAATAACCTTGACTCAGTTGCCATCAGGGGTCACACAATTGGAGATTTGCTCCATCTCAACAAGCTTAGCTGTGGCTCGAACAATTAACTGCAGGAGTTCACCTGCATTTGGTCCAGCAAGTTCCTTTGCATCTTCCAAGAAGCAATACACTTTGACATGCTTAGTGTCAATTACTTTAATCTGTTCTGTGGCAATCTGATCACAGAAGGTAATGAAGAGGTTTCAGACTCTTCACCACCCCTAATACAGGTCCATCTCCTCAGGTTGACACCCCTGATGTATTCATATCATGCAATATGCATGGGCTCATTAAGAGCATGCATCAGGGATGCATTTGACATCTGTAATCCTTTGAAGACATGCCATCCCCTTCTATCACAGTCAGCACATTCATCCCAATGGATGACACCAAATATTGGGTGCCATTCCTAGTTTCACAGAGATAGCCCTCTGCTATCCTCATGGCCATTTGTGATTGGATCTTCTTCACCGTTCTCATGATCTAGTTCATTCATGCTGTTTTGCATGACTATTGATTCATTCATCACATTCCTCAGGATGGGTAACCTGTCATATAAGTCCTACATGGACCTTGCGTTACATATGATGTATTCTTCATCAGTACTTGTGTCTACTTTGCACATTGCGCCAAAGAAGGCAACTAGCTCATCGTCTTCATCAACATCTGACACTTCTTCATATGTGTCAAAGTAGTTGTCCTCAGGTACCTCCTGATCTTCCAAGGTTTCCTCCTCAATGTCTTTATTATCTTCCTTGTCAGTCAGTTCAGGGCTCTCCTGAGGTTGTTCTTCAGCAGGGCTTCCTTCCTACACATCCACAGTGAACAAGCACTGTTTAGATGCATTGTCCTTTGTGTTTGATGGTTTTGAACAGTTAGGGGAAATATGCCCCTCCTCTCTGCATCTAAAGCATTTCACCTTGGGAAGGAATTTCCCAGGTGCCTTGCCTTGAGCAGGCTTTCCCTGCTGTTTATCCTTGTAGAATGAGCTCTTTTTGCTCCTGTCTCTCCCACCAAAACAGGTGGTTTTATTATTATGCTTGTACAGGATATTACCCTTCCTCACAAATTGAGGCCAATCACCATGATCGTCAGTTCTCTTCTTGTTGGGATCTTTGTATGGTGTCATATCTTTCTGGGTTACTTTGTGCCCAGCATTATTCCCAATCTGAAGGTGAAGGGCGATTGCCTTCTGAGTAGTGTTTAAAAGTCCAGTTACAGACTGATCAAAAGACCAGCAACTGGACCAGACTGGACTGGTCAGCAACTGGACTGCAGTTGCGAGTTGCCTGATTTCTCAGACAAAAGACTGCAGTTGCCAACCAGTTGCAACCGGTTGCAACTGGTGTACAGCCACACTACCTAATCAGGCAATGTTCCCCTAATTTTCTGTGATTTTTTGACTACTTTTACTATTTTTTGAGTGTTTTTGAAGGGTTTTTAAGTGATTTCTATGTGTTATCATTGCAAATTAATATATTTAATGACAGAACATGATGTATAGACACTAAAGAAAGACTATTTATGCTTGTGTGGGACAGGATTCACCTGTAAAACCAGTTGCAACCAGTCTTTTAGCAATTGCAACCAATTGCCCAAAAGACCAGTTGCAACCGGTTTTTTTCGGTTTTTAGTGGTCCAGTTGCCTTATTTGGACCTCTAGGACCGGTCCTGGTCCGGTTGCCTTATTAGAAAGGTCAAAAACTGGACCAGACTGGACTTTTAAACACTACTTCTGAGTGGTCTCCATCTGTCTCACCTCCTCAAGAATCTCCTCGATTGTGGAATGCTCAGCTGAGATCCCTCAAGCTTCGAACACTGATCTTATTATTGCATGGGGTAGTCCACAAAGGAATTTCCTCCTGAATGAATAATTGTTGGGAGGTTGCACCATCTGGCAAGTGCACCATTTCAGCTTATTGTAGAACATGAGGACACCCTTCACAGGGTCAAACCTTGTCTTATCGAACTGGTCAGCCAGGTTCTGCACAGATGCTTCATGGACAAATTGTTTAAATAGTTCACAAATAAGGAACTCAAAGTTCTATTCTCTCACTTGCTGCTCAGGCAATTCCACTTCTTGCTCATACCATTGAGTTGCTATTCTCTCCAGGTATAATCCTGTATATAGTACATGGTCTGGGTCATGGGCTTGCCCCATAATCTTGAAAGTATGGAAGTACTTCAAGATCTGGCTAAGCCAGTCATTGAACTTCTCCAGGTTGTCCTGGCCTCCATACTTGCCAGGTTTAGGAGGATTCATTGCCTTGACCTCCAGTCCAACAGGCCCCATGGCTTCTCTGACCATGTCGTATATTTTATGAGCATACTGCTCCTGCATAGCATCCATGTAATGGGCGTTTCCAGGAGTATATCCCCTGAGGTACTGACGCCTTTCATGTGCAGGCTGCAGTATTGCTCCTTGATTCAGACTGTATGCCTGATCCTCACTTCTGTCATGCTCTTCATCCAAGCCTCCATCACTTGAGCTGTCATCTGGATTGTCTCCAGGGGGTCCAGGGGGCAGAGGTCCATGCAGAGGTCAGTTATCTCTCATTGACAATTCTCTGCCACCCCTGTTGTCCTGAGGTTATCTCAGTTCACAATCATGTGGAGCTCATCTCACTCCTGCCTTGTCTCAAGGATTAACATGGTGATGGCCCATGCAGTTCTGTCTATCACCTGCCAGGTGTCCAAATTGCTCAGCCTCTCATTGCTGATTGATATGGTGCATGATGGCATCAGGGTCGCAATTCAGGTACTCTGGTCATCCTGGGACATTGGCCAGAAATTCCCTGTGAGGTTCTGCCTCAACCTGTTGCCTAGCAGGCACTGGATTTCCATACAGATCGCTATTGTCTGTACTTTCAGACCTTTGCACTGCAGTCCTTGCAGGTGGGTCTTCCTATTTGATAGGTCCATGTCCTTCCTGGTCATATGTGTCCTGGCTAGCGGTATCCAACAGCTCCCTGAAGATTCTTCTCATGCATTTGACCTTCTTGGCTTGGTGCCAACTGGGGTTAATTCCATGGTTATCATAACCATGCAGTCCCTTATCATACTGAGTCCACAAGAGGGACTGTTCTGCCAGGAACCCATCCATGGATCTCACCATGTCAACTGAGTCCATTAGATCCACAGCATCAGCTGTTCCACATGCTGAGGTCAATCCCTCGTGTACTTCTCAGATTAACTCAATTGAGGCTGAATCCCTCATGGCAGGCGATGGTTCCCTGGGTGTGATCCCCAATTGTTCTTCCTCTGGTATGGACGTTGATTCAGCCTGTGGCACACTGAGGGGAACTGTGGTGTCACCTTGCTTGGTCAGGGAGCTCATCACTCCTTCTGTGAGATGCACAGATACCTTACACAGTGAGTTCTCTTGTGTTCTTGCAGTATTTGCAGCATCGAAACCCCTGGGCATTGGGTCAGTGGTACCGCTGTCCTTGTGGGGCATCGGGTCTTTCTTCTTTCCTTTCAAGGAAGTTGCTGCTGAAGGTGCAGCTGATTGATGAGCTTGCTCATTGTCAAATGATTTGGCAGCCTTTGCTGCAGTGCACATAAGCACTCAAGTAGCTGTGTGGCTCATGTCAAATACGATTTCAGTGTCAAAAAAGTATAAGGTTTGGTATGCCTCACTTCTTGCTTGGCTCACAAGAAAGACAGTTCCAAGGTCTATATTTGAATGAGTAGATAGGCAAGGGGGTGAGATTGTGATTCCAAGATCACAATTCCCCCTTTTTATACTACAGATCATGTAGACTACAGTATATAATATAATATAATAAAATATTGAATAAATGAGTAAATCACCTCTCAGCAACAAGGTGAAATAGTGTGACACACACAACATATGTTACCCACAACTGTACAGGTAATAGGGGCTATCACCTGAATAGGTAAGGGTAATGTTGAGTACCTTACAGTGTTTCATTTGAGACACACATTCATCAATGTCTTCTGATGACACCTATCAGTGAACCCCTTGTCAACTTCTACTCTTTGCAAGAACTTGTGAGCATTTTCATCAATATCATTCACAATAAGCACCATTGTTTGTGCTTGTGCAGAATCCAACCCTTTTGCTACTAGTCTATTTTCTCCTTGTAACTCAATACTATATTCTTCACCATGACATCAGTCTCAACAACACCCTCATGTTTGCCTGTCAGACACATTAGCCTGTCCTGTCAGATGCTCAAAAGAAACAAGAAGACATTATCATTGACAAGAAACTTTGTCATGGGCTTCTCATTGACTTTGATTACGCTAGTTTTTTAAATACAGAGAATCAAGGGGTATCTAGTGGTGATTGTACAGTAAGTAGCTTTCACCATTCTGTTCTACTTGGTGCTGAGCAGTATGTATGGTACAATACTGTTCATGGCGATTGAGCTCCTCCAAGAGTATACTAATCCATCCAGCACCTTTGTACATACATTCTTGCATGACCTCAAGTCACTCATTTATGTCCTAGTCTAGGTGTGTGTGCTTTATCAAGCACCTGACCAGATTCACCATGACAAGACTATTGAGCAGACCTGCCTCAAACAGTGGGCATTGGTGAAGACAGTCAACAACATTCAAGCTCTACACGACCAGAAACTAGGTCAATTATTTTTGAACACCGTATTCAACCACTTCACACTGTATTTTGAGCCAATGAAGCCATTTGTCACATGACTCTATAAGCTGATCCAACCATCTCATAATCCTGAGGGCAATGTCTCACTCATACATGTGGCTGTTACTGATGTACTTATGGATGCCTTCAATACTGTCAAAGAGGTGTCATGTGGTGCTGCTAATGCAAAGTAAGCATGGAATAGTATACAGAACAAACCTGCTCCCACTTAGTCTGACTACTATTCAGAGGGGTGGAATGTTTGCCACAGAGTTGTTTGATCCACAAGTAAGCACTTACCTATGAGATACTATAGACTTGTGTACTGTACTACTGTATTCCTAGTATGTGAACGTGATGTTGTAATTGACTGATACTGACAATTGCTATATTTGAGATCATGTGAACAATTAAATTTCAGTGGGCTGTGTGTGGGACACTTGTCACTTGTCATAATAATGAGGGACTGTGAGGCAAGGTGTGCTTCAGGCATTCAACATGTTGTGAGAGGTAAGTATTTGTTGCTGATGAGTCTCTCTTACACTGCCCTGTCAGGTCCCTGCCATGGATGATGATATAAAGGCATGCCAGACATCTCTCCAAACATTGCCCTCTCATCCTCACTTGATTTTGAAGTCCTCAGTCTCTCAGCAGTTATTAGCATGGTGAAAGTTTTGAAGAAGTGTTCTACAGCCACAGACCAGTTTAACATGGCTTCCAAGCTGGATTCAGCTGTTGGTCTGAATGTATGCAAGAAAACAAAAACTCAACAGGCTTCTCCAGATGGTGAGTTCATCCACTATCTCATAAGTTACTATCAATTACTTAGACATTGTTCATGGGACCTGTCAGCTCTACTGTCAACCCGTTGATCTGAGAGAGCAAACAAAGGTTGTGGAGGCCAAATCACACAAATGCAACACATCAAGTGCATACAGACTCAAGCTATCACCAAGGTCATGCAGATGGATATCGCCACTGTGAACAAGCCTCTGAACCCAATGGCCCCAGTAACAAAGGAGTTACCAAAACAGAGTACATGTTCTTCAAACCAGATCATAGACAATAAGATGGATCTTGTCTACAACTATTGTCCCTCTCTTTAAACTCACTAAGCACCAAGACTCCTTCCTCCGAGACTCCAGCACATACTTGCCTGCCAAAACTGACATGGCAGAAGTCTCAGCCAGGTTTGTGATTTGGCTTTCAGCTTCCTCCCCCAGCTTCTGTGCCACAAGGGGGATCTGTGACTCTGATATCATGGGGGGGTTCTGTAGCTCCAGTGTCATGGGGGGGCTTTGTAACACCTGCATCTTGGGGCAAACTGACCACTGCACTGACTCCACCTGTCCCGCTTAGGAGCTCTCAAATCAAACAGCAAGCCTTGTCTTGATCTTGTCCCTTGTCCAGAACCTTTTCCATCCACAACCTAAATAATACAACACAAGCTACGATTCCTGCTCCACCACTGTACTATGCAGATGAAGATGGTGACACTGACCTTGGTGATGATTTATCTTTTCGGCAGGCCAAATTCCATGAACACGAGGGATACAAAGAACCTGACATTGACAAGATGTCTCCTGATGAGGATGAGAGGACTGTTGAAGCAGCCTTATATGACACAGGTATGTGTACCTCATATAATAAATCACTTACTAACAGCTTTTTGACAAGGCTCTCTTGCTCAGGATGAAGATATGGAAGGTAAGGGTCTAAGTATGTCAGATACCATGACTTTATCTAACCAATACCATGCTTCCCACCACAATAGGAGATGAGTCTCATATGTGTACATTCACTATTACATTCTTGACTGATGGAACATTTCAGAGCAATATCATGAATGCCAAGATAAGGAAGCTACTCAGTTCCACAAGGATTACCTTTTTGATGACACGTCCATGGGTAAGACTCATTGATGTTTATGATTAAGGCTGAAATATTTTTAGATCCTGCACTACTTGCCGAGTCTGAGCATCAACTTGGAGAAGATGTTGTGGGGCCATATCATCAACATAATAGGCTCCTGTGTGCTCCATAACCAGAACAACTTTGTGTAATTCATACTGAACAGCAGCCCCCTGCCCAGATTGACGATCCTGTTGCTGGAGACATCAAGAGAAGTGTGATTGCAATTTCCAACATGTCTTCTGAGATCCAGACAATGGTGCCAGATGGTGACTTAGATGGCCACCCAACAAAGCTTCATTCTTATCCATTCAGATTTTGCCAAGTTATTGAGTGCACAAAGCTTATTGCTCAGTGTGATGCAGCAACAAAAACTCCATTCCCTAATCAATCAACATTCATTGATGCATCCACAGAAATTTTTGCCAAGGCCCTCCTCAGATGTGAGAATGTTCCTCCAGGTAAACCTTCTCCTTTTGAGTTCATGTTTACTGACGAGATTCCTCAGGCTACTGGCCCAATTATCATAGACCACTTGCCATCTTGGTATGTACATCATGAGCACTGCATGATTGCACTCATGAAAGCTTAGCTATGGGAGGCCATGATAATATGGTGGTTGACTATCAAATCCAAGGCACATGAAGTCCTGCCAAGATTCTACAACATCAGACCCCATCACAGTGTACAGGACAATCAATTGGTTGCTACTGCATTGATTGATCAAGCTATGTTCCTGAGAGACAGTGTAGATCACGAGGTTCATCAAAGATTCATATTGTTCACTTTCTGACTCCCTTCTAGGGTTCTATGAACAACATGGCACATCCAGCATTGGCTGCTCTTGTTGCTTACTTTTTTTATTCACTGTTGTCTCTCAACACTGTTTTTCTGGAGGTATTTTCCTGCAAAGCTCCCAAGGTTGCAGTGTGCCTTGCAGCAACTGTAGTATGCACATTCCAAAATTCCTCATAGTCACTCATGTTATCTACAGCTTCATGCTGCTCTCAACAAGTACATTCAGAATGACACTCACAAGGACTGCCAGTTTGAGTTCATGACCTATTCAAACATCTTTGCTGGCTACTTGAACATGCAGCACCACATCAACCAAGCCCCAAAGCATGCTGAGAGGACAAGGAAACTATGAGCTGCTTGGGCGTCTGCCAGCAGGTATGTAATACATGTTTTGAATTTGACTCAGAGTATGACTGATTACAAAAATAGAATGGTGCACCAATCAGGTGGCATAGTGTCAAATGCAGGTGAGTTCCACATGGTTCTAGATTGATATTAGATTAGATTAGATTGTGTTTGTCATCATTGCATCTTGATTGTAATTGGATATCATTTACATTTGCATTAGTGTGTACAAGGGTACACAAGTCTATGTGTGCTATGTGTGGACCTAAACACTATTGTCAATGTACAGTCTTCACATGTCTAGGAGAGCTGTACATTCTGGGAAGGTTATGCAGCCTGTCCCAGTCAGACTGAGGCTGTATGGACTCTATGAATCTCTGTATTACTAGGTACCTTTCTGTAAGGTCTGTAGGATTCTACAGTTCTGTACAACTCTGTAGGGTGAAGGGCTAGTTTACTGATGAAGGCTTGAATGTCTTGTGTGCAGTCACCTCACACCTTCCTGCTTGGTCTGTCTACTCCAGCAACCTGGACATCCAAAAGAAGACCACTATCTAGCACATTGACCAGATCTGCAGTTGCACTGGGTGAGGGGACAGCACATCCTTTCCCTGTATACCATTACATAGTACATGTTGAGCAGCTGAAAAATGAATCACACCTTTTGAAATCTTTTTTTTGGGTGGTTCCTCTGTATCCAACTCACGATTGGTAGTGCTTGATGCTTGAACCTCAGTTACTGTTATAATTTCTTTCTTTTGCTTAGTCATATGAGTTCTGGACGATATTTCTTTTTCTATGATTACTCATCTCTTCCTAGTCATTGGCCCAATGACTCATCATCACTTCCTAATTGTAGTTCTTTCCATCACCTTCTTGGACATTCCATGCAATTCCATCACATTCTCTCTAGTCATCTTGCTGACTGATCCTATGTATGATTAGTTCTTTTATATTCTGTCAGTTTCTATACCTTAGGTATATAAACCTTCATCTTCTTTTCCCTTCTCTTTTCCTTAAGCTAGTTCTCCTCAGAGCTACCACCTGTACTTCTAGACTAGCAATCCATTTGATTTTCCCTTCAGTGTCTTTCGTCTCTTTGAGTCTCCACCCATGCTCTGAACAGGTAGTTTGTACAGTACCTCAATCTGATAGACCATTAGTCTTTTGGTTATCTTAGGTCCAGCCAACTGGCATTGTCTGGTCATCAACAGTCCTAGTCACCTAATTGCTACCTAGTGACTCTGCGACACCTTATCACCATCCAGCCCTATGAACCCCTTTAGCTTAAGCATAGGCTTTCTGAGGCTATGCTTTGCCCTACCTGGACCAAGCATAACAAAAGAACTAGCTTTTCTCAAAAGCGACTACTCTCACATAACTTGCCCACCATTTTGCACAGACCCTTAGTCAACCCTGTGTGGGGCAGCCATCATACTCCTTGACACAAGTTGGGAGAATCCTCAGATACTTTGCCTTCAGCAGAACTCGAACAATCACCTGAGACTGCCCAACCCTTAGATTTACCCACAGACATCCCTATTTCTTCCACCAAAGAAACTGACTACATCAAACAACTCACTGATCAATTCAATCAAACTCTAGAACTCCCCACAGAACCCACTGTAGTACACATCCCCAAGACCAACAAACTCATCAACTCCGACAAGTACGAAGAACCAGACCCAGAACCCACAGAACTACCTCCTGTCATGACTACCAAACCCATTGAACTCTGCCTTGCCCCACCTGAACACTTTAACAGGGACTTCCTTAAAGCCAAACAATGGTATGACTTGGTAGCCTTTTACATCTTGGTCAACAAAGAAGTCTACAATACAGATGAGAAGAAGATTGCCTTCATGCTCTCCTATATGACCAAGGGAGTCACCTTGACCTGAGCTATCAACTTCCACACCAAATGTATCAAAAAGGAGGACCCTGACCTTGGAACTATGAAGGATTTCACCAAGAAGTTCCTCAATGACTTTAAGTAGTATGACGCCATCAGGGCAGCCATTTCCTGGCTTGCCAACACTTGTATGACCCAGAAAGAGGGAAAACAGGAACCCTCTCTCACCAAATACAACACGGAGTTCCATAACAAATCCACTCTCACTGGTATTGTCAATCAAAATGTTCTGATCGGATACTACTCTGTCAGTATCCCTGACTTCCTTATAAAACATGTCTTCAATATGGAGACAGTCCCTGAAACCCTTGAATCATGGATCAACAAAGTCTCCATGTTCAACACTCAGAATGAATGAGCTCGTGAGATCTCCAACCATCACTCCTCCTCCTCCTCCCGCCATGTCTATCACTCCTTCTCTACTCCTAAGACAGAATGAGACTCCAATGCCATGGATGTCAACACAGTACACATCAGGAAACTCACTCTAGAAGAACACAAAAAGTGTTTTGCTAAAGGACACTGTCTTTGCTGTTGAGAGAAAGGACATTCTGTCAGAGACTGCAAGAAGTTCCAGAACAACAGACCCCCTCCTCCTCATCCAAAGGTCAAAAAGATTGAAAAGGACAATCTTCCATACCTGGAGGAGGTAGAGGACGACGAGGATGACAAAGTAGCTTGTGTTTTTTTCACAGTGACCAAGGATTTTTAGATCGGAGGCCTAGATCAACACTAGTTACCTCCTCTCCCAATACATGTGCTTGAATCAATGTAACCATACCTAGAACTACAAAATCTATACAAATCCCTGTCCAACTCATAGTCCCCTCACACACTATGAAAACTGTCAACACCCAAGCCCTCATCAACAACAGTGCAGATATCTCTTGCATCGACTGGCAGTTTGTGCGAAAGCATAAACTCCCCACCACAAAACTCACTACCCCCATCTCCATTAGAAATGCAGACCAAACTCAGAACAAGGGAGAAGCTATTTGCTTTACCTCCACTCTCTTTGTCAACATCAAAGGGATCGCCCACCACATTCTTTTCTATGTCATGAGCTGTGGCAATGAGGATGTCATTCTTGGACTTCCCTGGCTCCACCACACCAACCCTACTATTGACTAGGAAACTTGCATCCTCTCCATCTCAGAATCCACAGACCAGTTGAAGGAACTCTACAATGACTTTATCTCAGACATGGACAGATATAACTCTTACTTTGTACGACCTGGGATCTCCCATTCTATCCCTGACCACCACAATGTCTCTGCCATCTATGACTCCTGCCTCTTTGAATACCTCAACTACAAAGAAGAATCCACCTATGTTGATCAAGCAATGACCAACAGAATGATCCATTGCATCATTCAGGGAGACATCAAATGTTTCCTAGTCAACTCTCCTGTCGTAGCTAAACTCACCACGGCTACAGAACTCGCCATGGCCACAGAACTGGCCAAACCCAAAGTCACTCTCCCTCTCAAGTACTCTAAATTCACCCAAGTCTTCTCCAAAGAAGCCACTGACCACATTCCCCCTACCTGCCCCTACAACCATGAGATCAACCTCAAAAATGAGTTCACTCCCAAGATTGGGAAACTCTACCCTCTCTCCCAATGAACGAAAGGCTGCTAATGAATTCATTGATGAGAACCTCGCCTCTGGAAAGATCTGTCCCTTGTCCTCTCCTCAGGCCTCTCCCTTCTTCTTCATCAAGAAGAAAGATGGCAAACTCCACCCCTGTCAGGACTACTGCTATCTTAATGAACATACAGTCCAAGACACTTACCCTCTTCCCCTCATCTCCAATCTCATTGATAAACTCAAAGATGCCCATGTCTTCACCAAGATCAACATCAGATAGGGTTACAACAATGTCCGCATCAAGGATGGTCATCAGTGGAAAGCCACTTTCATCACTCATTGTGGCCTCTTTGAACCCACAGTCATGTTCTTTGGAATGTGTAACTCCCCTGCCACACTCCAACAGTTCATGAATGACTCCTTCAGAGACATGATCACTGAAGGATGGCTCATCATCTACATGGATGATCTCCTCATCTTCTCCCCTAATGAAGCAACCCACACAGAATGAACTAAGTGGGTCCTGCAACGAATGACCAAACTTGACCTTCATTTTAAGCTGGAGAAATGTCAGTTTGCTTCCTCCGAAGTGGAGTACCTTAGTATGATTGTCAAACTGGGTCAATTCACCATGGACCCAGTCAAACTCAATGGCATTGCCAAATGGCCTACTCCCTCCAAACTCAAAGATGTCCAGTCTTTCTTAGGATTCGCCAATTTCTACTGTCACTTCATTCCAGACTACTCCACTGTCGCTCATCCCCTCCTTGATCTCACCAAGAAAGACCATCATTGGGAATGGACCTCAGACTGTGAAACCTCCTTCCAGTCTTTAAAAAAGCTCTTCCTTGCTTGCCCTGTCCTCCAACTCCCTGACCCCTCGAAACCATTTGCCATTACTACTGATGCCTCCAAGTATGCCTCCAGAGGAATCCTACTCCAAACCAACACCAACAGGGAATGGCATCCCTGTTCCTACCTCTCTCAGACGTTCAGTGACACCAAACAAAACTACAACATCTATGACCACAAGCTTCTTGCCATCATCTGAGGACTCAAAGCTTGGCACCATTACCTTCATGGCTCCCCCTATTGTGTACAGGTGTTCACTGATCACAAGAACCTTCTCTACTTTAAAGAGGCATGCAACCTCAACCATCAACAAGTGTGCTGGCTACTTGACCTCCAGGACTTCGATCTCCATCTTGTCCATGTCCCTGGAAAACTCCTTGCTGGCCCTGATGCCCTCTCTTGTAGACCAGACCTCATTCTCCTCACCAACACCAACAATGAAGGCATTGTCCTCCTACCCTCAACTTTGTTTGTCAATGTCATCAATAGCACACTCCACACTCTTATCTCCTCCACCTCTACCTCTGACCCCTTGATGCTCCAGCATCTTCAGCTCATGGACACTTCTTCTCTCACTCGTCTTTGCTCTCAGCTCTCCAACTGGCAGGTCACAGACAATGTCCTCACCTACAAAGGACGCATCTACATTCCACCCGACAACTCTCTCTGCCATTCCATTCTGGAACATTGCCATGATCATGAAACTGCAGATCATCCCAGTTACCTTAAGACCCACCAACTCGTCTCTGCCAAATTTTAGTGGCCCAGGCTCACTGCTTACATCCATAAGTATGTGGAAGGTTGTGGGGTGTGTCAACAGAACAAAGTTAATACACACCCAATTGTCCCACCACTTACTCCCATCCATGCTGCTGGCACTCACCTTTTCCAGTCCATCTCCTGTGACCTCATCATCAGCCTGCCCCCTTCTAATGGTTTTAACTCTGTGTTGATCATGATAGACCACACCTACAAGGGGGGTATTTTTATCCCTACCAAAGACTCTGTTACCATCGAAGGAATCACTGAACTTTTCCTTCATCATGTCTACAAACGATTTGGACTCTATGACAAAATTATCTCAGATCATGGTCCACAATTCACCTCCACCTTCACCAAAGGACTTGGCAAACTCCTGAACTATGACCTCACCCTCTCCACTGTCTATCACCCCCAGACCAATGGTGAAACAGAACAGGTAAATTGTTACACTTGTACTGGGTAGGTCCAAGACGTAGCCTCAAAAGAACAGCGAGTTTGGGTTTGAGTGAAGCAAGGATCAAGTCAGACAAACTAACAAGATCATTATCCATGAATCAGGTATGATTGAGGAGATCTAGCTTAAGGGATACAAGTATGCTACTGATGGTTTATATATCCCTTGTGGTAGGAATGGAAAAGTGGAACGAGAACACCTTGGGAAACCATCAGTACAGCCAAACGCAGTCTGCAGCAGTCATAGGAATGCACAGCATCAAAGATGAAGATGAAACAGATATGAAATGAAAGCTATGGAGGATGAAACAATGACTGCAGATGAGTCAAGAGATCTAAGTCATCGTAAAAGAAATAGAGTTTGGTTATGTCAGGATGTATGACCAATAGAAGAAAAAGAATAGTACGATGATGATAATTGGAATGGAATGAAGTAGAGTGTGCCCACAGATCAGAGCGAGTTGTAACATTACCTCCAGTCTATCCTGAAGACTACCAGGTCTTCAACCATTAATTTTGTCGAGTCAGTCCTGGGTCGGGGAGCCCGTCTCGTTGGCCTGTCCAGCATCGTCTGCTAGTTCTCCATCTGCAGAGTCATGCAAAGCCAGGTCCTCCACTTGCTACTCCAAGTCATAAAGATAGATTCCTTCATCGTCAGTTTGACCCTGGGGTGGAGAAGTTCGAATGATGTGCACGATGTGAGGTGTGAGGCGGGGAGTGGAGGGATAGTTGCTAGGAGCAGGAGAGGTGGATCAATCAACGATATGAGCTGGAGGAGGGGGAATAGGAATCGGAGGAGGGGATGAATGGTACTCCTTGTGATGGGTTCGTATGAAGTCAATCACTGAGTGAAAGTTGAGCTCATATAGAGTGTTCAACAAATCCACCTTTTGGGTCTTAAGAGCGTGACCCGCTAAGGTGAGGTTGAACCATCCAGCCTGTTGGGTGGGGAGGAGAGTCAAGAGTGCTATGTTCATCTGGAAAGAGTGGACCAGGAGATGGAAGATGGATTGTTCATCAAGAATGTGGGAGAGTGGTTCTGTGTAGGTTCTATTGCGGAGGAATTGGTCGATGTGTACGTAGTCGAGTTCAGAGGATTCGTTATGATGGAATGTGTAGGACGGGAGGAGGGAATATGCATGTTCACAGGAAGCAGAGGCGATCTGAGCGAGTTCGGCGAGTTCAATGGTAGTCATGATGGCAAAGGTGTTTGGCAGCGAGGAGGAACTTTGTAGAAAGATGAGAGATGGTGGGCCAGACGGCAGGGTATCATCACTTATAATCTCCAAGGATGTCCTTGGCATTGGACAGGTTTTGTTCTGGTTCCCATGAGTTGTCACTAGATGGGTAGCCTTTCCATTTGATCAGGAACTGCCTTCGTGATGGACTGCCTCGGTGGCGTAACACTGCCTCAACTTCATATTGCTCTTCTCCTCCAATCAGATCGGGTGGTGGTGCTGGGAAGTTCTTGCCGTGAGTCTCCATTTCGATGTATGGAGTTAGAAGCGAGGCGTGGAAGATGTTATGGATCCACCAGCTCTTTGGGAGTTGTAGTTGGTAAGTGATTGGGGAAAGGACCTTGGTGATGGTGAATGGTCCCTCCCTTTTGGACAAGAATTTCAGATCCAGAGCTGCGCGATTAAGGTTTCGTCCTTCTAACCACACCTTGTCTCCTTTGTTAAATGGGGTAAAAGAGACATGTCGCCTACTTTTCATCATCTGTCGTGCCAGGTCATGTGTGGCAAGCGCTTCATTCCTTGCTGCAGTCAGGGCTTTGATCTGTTCTTCCGCAGCAGGGAGGTTTGATTCGGTCATGATGTCAGGGAATGCTTGGGGTTCGTATCCCATCATGAGGAAGAAGGGAGATTGACCGGTGACAGAATGGGGGCGATGATTATGTGTGAACTCAGCCATTGTGATAGACTCTGCCCATGTTTCGGGGCGGTTTCCACAGTAAATCTGCAGATAGGTTTCCATCTCCTGGTTGACCCTCTCTGTTTCTCCGTCTGTCTGTGGGTGGTACGCTGTAGATAGGGAAAGATCGTAATGTAGCAAACGTCCAAGTTCTTTGGCAAAGGAAGAAGCAAATTGAGGTCCTCTATCTGAGATGATTTTATCATAGAGTCCAAAACGTTTAAACACTTTCTTAAAGAATAAAATGGCGATCCCCTCGGCAGAGACCGTCTTCATGGTGGGGCAAAGAATCACCCCCTTCATAAGGCCATGGTCGACCATGACCAAAAGGGAATTGAAACTAGAAGAGGGAGGAAGGTCTGTAATGAGATCACAAGAGATTTGTTGAAAAGGTCGGGAAGTGGAAGAAGGAATAGGTAAAAGGGGAGGCGTAGTAGGATGAGTACGGGCTTTATTCTGCTGGCAAATGGCACAACCCTCAACGTAAGAACGGACAAAGGAAGCGAGACTGGGCCACCAGAATTCAGAAGCAACAAGTTGGTGGGTTTTAAGAATGCCCAGGTGGCCTGCAGAAGGGTGGTCATGGTGCCATGCAACAATGGTTCTACGAAGATCAGTATCATTGGGCACATAGAGTCGTCCTTGGAAAGAAAGGATACCATCATCAAAAGTCCAATCTGAAAGTCAAGAACGAAAGCATGCTGGAAGGTTTTCCATGGTTTGCAGTGCATCTAGAACAACAGGATCAGTGGTGGACGAAGAGGAAATCTTATCTTGGAGCGCTGTATCAATGAGGGTGACAAAGAGGTCGGGTGGGAGGAGGATTGAGTGGTTGTTGTCATGTTGGGCATCGGATGAGAGAAGGTCCGGTCAGCGAGAAAGAGCATCAGGAGCAGACAACGAAGACCCTGGGACATGGTGGATCATGAGGTCATAATCTTGAATGTCCAGAAGCCAATGTGCTTGTCGTCTGTTCAGTTTTCTGGGCTCTTTAAAATAGGTCAGGTTCTTATGGTCAGTGACAACTAAGACTGGAAAAGGGGAGCCACGGAGGTAATGTTGCCATGTTTTGAGGGCATGGATGACAGCTAGTAGTTCACAATCATAGATGTTGTAGTTTCGTTCGGAGGAGGAGAAGGTCTGGGAGATGTAGCCGCAGGGGTGCCAGTTGCCATTGGTGTCTTGTTGGAGGAGTAACCCTCTGAATGCATCCCAAGAAGTGTCGGTGGCAATAGCAAATTGTCTGGAGGTGTCAGGGATATGTAGGACAGGTTCGGAAAGAAAGATGCTCTTCAGATGCTGGAAGGCATCGGCACAGGCATCCGTCCATTCCCATGCAGCATCTTTTTTTGTGAGGTCTAAAAGCGGTTGTGCAATGTCTGAGTATTTCGGGATGAATCATTGGTAGAAGTTAGCAAATCCCGGGAATGACTGCACATCTCTGACTTTGGTAGACGTCGGCCAGTCAGATATACCTTTTAATTTGACCGGGTCCATGACGAGACGTCCCGGTTGGGTGATCATCCCTAGAAATTCGACTTGGTTAACATCAAATTTACACTTTTCCAACTTCAGGTGAAGGTCAAGTTCCTTCATTCGTTGCAGGACTCACTTTGTCTGTTCTTCATGAGTTTTGCTGTCTGGGGAGAAAATCAGGAGATCATCCATATAAATGACTAACCATCCTTCCGTGATCATATCTCTGAAGGAGTCATTCATAAACCTTTGGAATGTGGGGGGAGAATTCGTTAGTCCAAAGAACATAACCGTTGGTTCGAAAAGTCCTCAATGGGTAATGAAAGCAGCCTTCTACTGATCTCCGTCTTTTATATGTACGTTGTTATATCCCCATCGTATGTTGAATTTAGTGAAGATTTTTGCCCCCTGTAACTTGTCAGTTAGGTTGGAGATAAGTGGAAGGGGATAGGTGTTGTGAATAGTATGTTCGTTCAAGTATCGGTAGTCTTGGCAAGGATGGAGACCGCTGTCCTTCTTTTTTACAAAAAAGAAGGGGGAAGCCTGGGGAGAATTTGAGGGTCGGATTTTCCCGGAGGCTAGGTTTTCATCAATGAAAGCATCAGCGGCAGCCTTTTCATCAGGGGACAGAGGGTAGATTTTGGATACTTTAGGGACGAATGTTTCGTCCACATTGATAGTGTGGTCGTATGCCCTGGAGGGGGGAACATGGTCAGCTGCTTCTTTCATAAATACTTCCCTATATGCTTCGTATTGCGGGGGAAGTTCGACGGCTATCTTATCTGCATCCATTGCTAATTGGGTCGAGGTAGTGGTCTTCCTGACTATACGTTCTAGTTGGAGTGTTGTAGGGGTGTTTGGGAAATATCTTGTTGCTGACTTCTGTATTCTGTTGATGGTGTAAGTATAGTAAGCTCTTTTTGTGTACCTTTCCGCGGTCTCGTAATTAACATAATTCAAGACAGCTGTCTGCTCGTCCTCATGAGCAAAGTAGTGTTTCATCGGTGGGGGATTGTAGGTTTTCGCTCCTTTAAATAGATAAATTGCTCGTGCACCTTGATGTGCCAGATAAAGGTCCAAGGATCGGTCCTTCTTTTGATCTATCTCTATGGTTTGTTTCTTCCAATCAATTTTTGGCTGGGTGGCTTCGAACCATGGCATTCCAAGGATCATGTTCTCCCTTCCACATTGCATGATGTGAAAGGTGATCTTCTGTGTCGTTGTCCCAATTTGGAGGAAGAGATGGGCAACGAATTTAATGGGTCCTTGTTTATTCAGTGAATGGTCTGCATTTCGAACATTGATGGGGTTTCGAAGACGTTCTATCATGCAAGAGATATCTGCCCCACTGTCAATCAGGGCAGACGTGTCGACAGTTTTCAGGGTGCTTCCTGCATCGATGACTCAGACGGGTAGGGTTAAAGCGCGAGTCTCATTATTAGCAATAAATACAGGAGAGCAGACTTTGGGAGGGTCAGGTATCGACTCAAGCCCTCCTTCTAAAAATCCATTGTATCGTCCTTAAGGATTCTGGAGATAAATGCGGCATTGTCTTCTTCTTTCACTTCCTCAATTTTTGCTGCTGCTCTTACCACCTATTCCTTCCTTTCTTCTGTCTTCTTCACCAGCCCAGGATAGTTTGGGCAGTCTCTGGCTAAGCCAGATTTCCTGCATTTGAAGCATAGTCCTTTCTTTATCCTCTCCTCTCGTTCAGAGGGGGAGAGTCATATAGAGTTGACATCCATAGTGTTCGGGTCTCGTATCTTTGATGTATGAGTATATCTAGGGGTAGTCGTCATGGTGGAGTGATGATTTCTGGTTCAAGAGATAATAGATCGAGATCAGTTCCAATTATTGTGGAGAAGTTCCACTTTTGCACACCATTCTTTGAGTGTGGTGGGAATGGTTTCCGACTGATAGATCCGCCGCATGAGTGCAGGTTGAAGTCCTTCTGTGAATAGCCTGCAGAGGACCGTCTGATCACTAAGTCCAGCCCATGCTGCCAAAGCTTTGAAAGTGGCGATATAGCTGAGGACGTCCTCCTTCTTCTGTGCCAGTCCTTGAAGCTGCTGAAGTGCATCGCCTTTGATGTCAGTGGTCTGAAACGTATTGTCCATCAGGTCACAAAAGTTGGTCCAAGTCCCGAAGGACTGTTTCTTCATTCCCTCCTCAATGAACATGGAGGCCCATTCTGCCGCAACCCCCTTTTTATAGTAGGAGAGGGTGAGGGCGATTTTTCGGTCATCGTCATAGTAGATATGGCTATTGATCATGATATAAAGAAGAACAGAGTTCTTCCATGTTTGATAGTGGATTTCTGTTCCATCGAAGTCGTCGGGTTTCGTGAAGGAGAGCTCCTTCCTGGGGGATGTCATGATTGTCACAGGATTAGAGGATTGGGGAGGGATGGTGGCCGGTGTTGTAGAAGATTGGGAGGAAGGAGCTACTCCTGTCATGGGGTTCGATATGGACGAGCCAGACATGGTAGGTTGCGAAGGGGAGGGGGTACGAGGTGGGATGGTGAAGAGAGGATTCTGGTGAAGGGATGGTCTGGAGGTCTTAGGTCCTTTCTTGTGGGGGTTAGCCCATGGTGGGTTTGGGTTCAATGAAATCTTGGTGGTTCTTGCAAGGGCAAGAGTTCAGAGGTAAGCTAGATCTTTTGTTACGCTTGTACCAGGTAGGTCCAAGACATAGCCTCAAAAGAATAGCGAGTTTGGGTTCAAGTGAAGCAAGGATCAAGTCAGACAAACTAACAAGATCGTTATCCACGAATCAGGTATGATTGAGAAGATCTAGCTCAAGGGATACAAGTACGCTACTGATGGTTTATATATCCCTTGTGGTAGGAACAGAAAAGCGGAACAAGAACACCTTGGGAAACCATCAGTACAGCCAAACACAGTCCACAGCAATCATAGGAATGCGCAGCATCAAAGATGAAGATGAAACAGATATGAAACGAAAGCTATGGAGGATGAAACAATGACTGCAGACAAGTCAAGAGATCTAAGTCATCGTAAAAGAAATAGAGTTTGGTTATGTCAGGACGTATGACCAATAGAAGAAAAAGAACAGTACAATGATGATAATTGGAATGGAACGAAGTAGAGCGCACCCACAGATCAGAGCGAGTTGTAACATAAATCAGGGACTTGAAACTTAGCTCTGCATCTTCTGTGGCATAAACCTCACTTCCTGGTCACAGAAGCTTTCCCATGCAGAATTCGCCCACAATCACTGCCCTCACTCCACCACTGGTCAATCCCTGTTCTACCTCATGATGGGTTACGAACCCCATGTCCTACCTACCATCCTCCCTGAATCCCATCTCCCAGCAGTCAAACAACAATTGAAAACCCTATCCACAGCCAGAGACGAAGCCCTTGCCACCCATGAACTTGCTCGCCAAGTAATTGCCTCTTGCACTCACCAGAAATTCACTCCTTTCGCCAAGGGAGACAAAGTATGGCTAGAAGCCTGAAACCTGAAACATCCAACTAACCCAAAGTTCACACCAAAACAAAAAGGACCCTTCCTTGTCACCAAGGTACTATCTTCACTCAGTTACCAACTCCACATCCCCAGTACCTGGAAGATCCACCCTATTTTCCATGCTTCGCTTCTTATGCCCTATCACAAAAATGACGTCCATGGTCTGAACTACCCAGCTCCACCCCCAGAACTTATAGAAGGTGAAGAAGTGTATGAGATAGAGTGGATATTAAGACATCAAGGTAACCCATCATCACGGCAATACCTCATCCAATGGAAGGGCTACACAGCCAAAGAAGACTTGTGGCAATCTGAGCAGGATCTTAAACATTCAAAGGCCACCCTCGATGACTACAAAAGACATCACCCTTGAGCCTTTCCCTCCATCACATGAACTACCACTTCTACCCCATCATCACCAAAGTCAAACCCACTTCTCCCATCCTCGTCACTATGCCCATCGAATTCTACTCCTCCAAGGAAGAACTCACTCTTGCCACTACCTCTCATACCATTCACTTTGTGGACACTTCCTCTTCTCCAACCACTTCCATCACTGCCCTTTCCAAAACTGCTACCCCCTCCGATTTTGTCACTGAGGCTGGTTGAAATGAACCAGCATGGGAACCCATGCCATATCCCTTGATCATTATCCCAGATATTCCTTTCACTGGGGAACGCCTCAAAGAACTCCTCTACTGCAACCAGAAGAAGGAACTCCTCCACTACCTCTCTTGTGACCATCTTGTAGTACCCATCTATGCCTACCTGAATTGTGACTCCCCCCTTGTCCTCCTTTATAGAGCCTTCTTCTCCCTTGATAACGCCCAACCTCCCTCTGCTCAAGGAAAAGTGTGCTACAGTCTTTTAGAAGCAATGCATCAACTAGGCATGCTGACCTTTCTCCAAGACCTGGAGCGATACCTCTGAAAGTTAGCTGAATAAAAACAAGCCCACGTTGCCCTCCTTCCCACTCATAGCACCCCTAAGGTTCACACCCCATCCATGCCTTCTACCTCATCCTCCCCCCTCGACTCAGACACAGAATGCATACTCCAATGCAAAGAAGACTGGTGGACCAGTCACAACAGAGAGGAACCTTTGCTGTACAATCACCCCCACATGCATGAAGTATGCTACCAATGCCAATGCCTGGGCCATCGAAAGGTAGACTGTCCTGACTACCAATGTGGGTTTTGTCACCGCTTCCATCCTTGTCACACCACCACCCATTGCCCCCTTCATCGCTATACTCCAGATTGAGTATCTTCCAACTCTCCTCCTAGCTTCTCCTCCTCTTCTCGTCATTGTCACCCAACCACTAATAGGATGCACCCTTCTAGGGGTCCACCTCATCCTCAACCTTTGGTAGAATGCCTTCAACATTCTCCTTCCCCCCCTTATGAAGAGGACTTCAACACTGTCGCTAATGCAAATATGACAGACTCCCCTGGCGGTAGACTCATGAATCTTTAGGTCTTTGTCACAGCCCCAACCCTAATATAGGGGTAATGTTACAATTTCTTTCTTTTGCTTAGTCATACGAGTTCTGGACAATATTTCTTTTTCTATGATTACTCATCTCTTCCTAGTAATCAGCCCAATGACTCATCATCACTTCCTAATCATAGTTCTTTCCATCACCTTCTTGGACATTCCATACAATTCCATTGCATTCCATCTAGTCATCTTGCTGACTGATCCTGTGTATGATTAGTTCTTTCATATTCCGTCAGTTTCTATACCTTAGGTATATAAACCTTCATCTTCTTTTCCCTTCTCTTTTCCTTAAGCTAGTTCTCCTCAGAGTTACCGCCTATACCTCTAGACTAGCAATCCATTTGATTTTCCCTTCAGTGTCTTTCATCTCTTTGAGCCTCCACCCGTGCTCCAAACAGGTAGTTTGTCCTTCAAACCTCTAGCCTCTGGGTATCAGTTCACCATCTCATGAACAGTACCTCAACCCAATAGACCATTAGTCTTTCGGTTATCTTAGGTCCAGCCAACCATCATTATCTGGTCATCAACAGTCCTAGTCACCTAATTGCTGCCTAGTGACTCTATGACACCTTATCACCATCCAGCCCTATGAACCCTTTTAGCTTAAGCATAGGCTTTCTGAGGCTACACTTTGCCCTACCTGGACCAAGCATAACAGTTACCTTGCACTTTTCGCCATATGAAGGCTGTGTGGGGCCTATGGGTAGCATTGCCTGTGCCTGTGTGGTTGTCATGGCCTTTGCCTGCTGATGGGAAGATAGTTCCAACTCAGCTGCATTGTCTGCACATGTTACATGGGCTGACAGTACTAGAACATGTTTTGGGCAGCAAGGCTGTTCATCATCAGATTCCATCTGCCAAGAAAGTTTGGTAATAGCAGTGTATGAAACCTTAAATTTTTTACCTTTATAGGTAAGCAGACTTTGCCAGATGAGGGCTTAGAGCCAGTTCGGGAGGCTTGTTAGTTCAGCTATAAGCCTGGCTATACCTCAGCTATTATCAGCTAGAGCCATCCTGTGTTCACAAGATTGAACCCAGCACCAGGCTCTGTCTGGATCCCAGAAGATAAGGTGTGCCCAGCCATCTCCTGTCAATCAATGATTGTGCCCCCATGACATTCATCCTCCAACCAGAGCAATGACTTCACCTCATTCAGTACATGACTCTACTTCTCAACATAATTATTTGTGCTGTTGTCAATGTCGTCTCTCAATCCATAGCCCAGCAGCATCGCAAGGACCCAGAGTCATATCATACATCCATCCTATCTGGTGAAGGGTGGGTTCTTGAGCTCTTAACAGGACAACCTGATCATATCCAAAATGAGCTCAGCATGTCCACTGACCTCTTCAAGGAACTCATTACTATTCTTTCTGACCACAGTCACACCAAGTTGAGGCACATGTCCTTAGAGGAACAACTCGCAATATTTCTGTATACCTGTGTTACTAGACTGCCCATAAAGCATGTAGGAGAGCATTTCCAATGGTCAAACAGTACCATTTCATGGTGAGTCATTCATTTATTCAATCAATGGAGACTCAGCAATAATATTACATAATATTAGCTACTTTCACAAGATGGTCCTCATCTTTTCCACACTACTGATATATGATATCTTTGTCAAGCCCCCTGGCATTGACCCACTTTCTCCCAGGATATGAAACGACAGCAAACTGTACCCTTATTTCAAAGACACAATTGGCGCCATCAATGGCAGCCATATTCCAGTCACTCCTCCAGCTCATGATGCATCTGCCTACTAAAACCACAAAGGGTCCATCTCTCAAAATTGTCTTTTTGCTTGTGATTTCGACCTCTGTTTCACATATGCACTCACCAGATGGGAGAGGTCTGCATCAGACTCCCACCTTCTTGGTAATGCATTCTCACACAACCTGAAAATTCCCAAGGGTCACTACCTTCTTGGCAACCTTGGGTTCCCCTCAAAAGCCTGTATTCTCATCCCATATTGAGGAGTATGCTATCACCTGGCCGAGTGGGGAAGGGCAAATCTTCAGTGAGCCTTTTTCTTTTTTTGAGTGCACAATTAACATAACGTAGACCTACCAATGAACAAGAACTTTTCAATTTGCACTATGCATCTGCATATAATGTGATTGAACACACATTTAGCATACTCAAGAACAGGTTTTGAATCCTCCTCCTGCCAACTCGCTACCCCCTCAAAATACAAGCACGACTTCCTGTCACACTTTGTGTTTCATTACCTTACAAAATCCAGTCAACTTCTCGGACGATGATAAAAGTGATCCGAGTGGTTCTGATGAAGAAAGCAATAATGAATCAGATGACCTTGAAGATTTTCCCAAGGATGATGACAGCCAGAATCTTTGTGATCAGATTGCATGGTCTATGTGGGGTGATTACGTTGAGTTGAGGTGCACTCAAGGATTGGAATAAATACTGGTATTGATGACAACATGTAGTATTACACAGTACAATACTACAGAGCACATGCAATGAAAGCACATACTGAGAACATTATCAGAAAAACAAACAAAACGTAAAACCGTCAGTACAATGGGTAATCATTATATGTAAATGTCATACAGGTTCACATTGTCCATCCCCAGAAATCTGCCATCAGTGTCTGCACAAATTGGTTGCATGAAGCCACTCTCGTCCACAAAACTTGAAGACAGCATGTGTAGACTGGGATCAGGGAGAAGAGAGATAGGTGGTGCAGCTTCAGGAGGAATCAATGTCAAATGGTTCATATGTGTAGATGAGCCGACAGCAGGTTGGTTTCCAAACAAAACAGGTAGTGTGAATGTGCTGTCAAAGAGAACAGGGGAATCGAGTGTGGATCCAGGTGTCATGAGGGGGGAAGATGCCACAGAGGATGATGCCACCAAAAATGAAGAGGAAGATGCCACCAGATATGAGACAAGGGGTGCAGATTGGGCACTCCTCAAAGAGTACCAGCTTGCTGCTATACTGCAGCACATGCTGGCATTGGATGTCTACAAGAATTCCTGGGCAACCTGTTCGTTTTTCAATACTTCCCAAAAAAACATGCTACAAATAGTGGGGTTAATCTTGTCAAGGTGGACATCTTGTCGGAGGTATTCAAGGGATATCTCCTGGCATCACCAAAGATCAGACTCATTGGGGTGATGGGTGGCTTGGGTTGACATGGATCCAGAGGTGGACGCTGAAGATGATGGTGGAATAACAGTCTGAAAATTGAGCATACAGTCTGTTGCTCGGTTAAGAGCACCAGTCATGCTCATCATCATGGCAGCATTTGCCACAGCTGATTCAGCATTGGTAACCCTCGCACACTTACAGGATGAGACAACAGACAAGCTTTGGTCAGAAAGAGCCAAGGTGCAAGCCCAACTCTTGCCTTTTGAGGCCCTAGTTGATAGTGTTGTGTGAGTTGAAGGGATGGGAGGACAAGAAGTCTGTGAAAAAAAGTCTGGGAACTGCTACCAGAAGAAAAACTTGTAGGTTGCAGTCCTGGAAGTACGGATGAGTGGACCAGGGAGGGAGTGCCAATAGGGGATGTGTCTATAGAAGGTATGCTGATGGGAGACATCCAGTGCAGGTGAGAAATTGCTCCTGTTGCTGTGGTATGCCTCATTTGTGAGTCCTACAAAGCAAAACCTAGACCAAGGTCAATGAGCTGTTCTAGACCAAGATTGTTGTCAAAAGTGGCATGGCTGTGGTCATCGTGACTGCCTTCATCTGCTGATGTTTCAGCTTCTTCATTGTCCAATGATGCCATGCTTCCCTCCATCTCAGCAGCAAGCCCTGAGTTGTATGACAAATCTGTAGTATATGCCTTGAGGCCTTGAGCACCACCAGGGACTCCACCCAGAATTTGCCTCATTTTTGAGTAAAACGGCCATCCTTTGTGGTGAAAATGATCTAATGAAGTGGCTCTCTGAGCTGGAGTAAGCTTCCCATGAATTGATTAGGCCCAAGGTACAGGGTACATACCTTGGACAACACAACAAATTGATTCCAGTTAAGGACCTTGGATTCATTCTGCTCATCAATATCTGCACTGAGTTCTTGGCTCCAATGCCCACATCCAGAGCCATTCTTCCACATTTCAATGTCATAGTAAAGATATTTGAGCTATGAAATACAGATCACTCATATGAACCCTATGGCAATCACAATGAACATACCATATTGAATTTATTCTGGATGGATGATGCTTTTCTGCCCAAATTAAGTTCACAGGCTACTTGGCTGAACATAGGGTTAGAAAAACTAAATGCCTGCCCAATTCCTGTCTTGTATTGGACAAGACAATCCAGCATCATATTGATTTCATCATCAGTCCAGTTGACTTGACTTTGCTGGGGTACTTGCTGTTGTATGATGTCAAGTGCCTTTATGCCACACAGAACAACAAAGGAGGAAAAGCCAAGGAATAGGGTATGTCTATCATCAGGTGGGTGATGGTCTGAGAGCATGCTGGAGCCTTGAGTGGGGGTACGTTTGGTGGAAAGTGAATATTTCAGACTCCGATGAATGCATTATGTAATGGGGCCCAGACTCTCCGTAAATGGCAAGGACACTGAAGTACAGACGGAGCCTAGTGCTGGGTTTAATCTCATGGACACAGCACGGCTCTAGCCAATAATAGCTGAGGTATAACCAGGCTTATAGCCGAACTAACAAGCCTCCTAAACTGGCTCTTAGCCACCAAAGTCAGGGGACTTGGGGCTTTGACGGCTTGGCTTGGCTGGGCCGTAAGCCACACTCAAGCCCCTATGATGCCAGGCCTATGAAGGCTCGGCTTGACCAGCCTCTTGGTCTCAGGCTAGGCCTGCATAGCACTACTCTGTACAGCACTACACAGTCCTTACAGCCCCCACAGCTAGGTCCCCCTCTGTCCAGTCAGTCTACAGTTCATATATGACAGTGTTCATGTGGATCTATACTGCATATGTATTAGTTTGGCATAGGGTGTATCATTGACTATATTGTGTTGTACAGTCCTGTACAGTCGCCACAGTCTGTACAGCCACCACAGTCCATACAGTCGCCACAGTCCATACAGCTGCCACAGCCACACTAGTCTACTACAGTTATACTTCAGTCAATGCTTTTTTTTCCAGTTTCATTGCAACTTCAAAAGTAGAAATAAATTATATTCATACACTATGTACAATCTACATGCAGGGCTGTGATATCAACCTTTTCACCGTTGCACCTACCAGTCATCAGGTCGGCGAAGTAACCGAAGGTTTCACGGAAGATCGTATCACAATGTTCCGGAACACCCCCCCTCGTCCTTTTTGCCGCTGGGTCAGGTAGCTGCATGCTCACGGACATGTGGCCATCGCCGTCGTCATGTCCCCCCTCACCCCTTTCGCCACTGGGTCAGACGGTCGTCGTTGTCATGTCCCCTCCCTGTCCTTTTTGCCACTGGGTCAGGTGGCCGCCTGTTGCGGATGTGTTGCTGTCGCCATCACCGTGATGTCATCACATCACGATCCTTGCGTCGCGGTCATAGTGGCAGCCTCGTCATGCCATCCTCATCACATGGTGGGTGTCATGTCCTCCCCTTCGTCTTCTGGTCGCCAGGTCAGGCAGCAGAGGAGGTGGCAGGTGGTGCATCAATGGGCCACTGTCGTATCATAGGGTGAGTACAGTTTTGTGGTGGTGCGTTCGCATACGCACCTTCATCGTCGTCGTGCCATCAATGACGCTGGGTCATCGATGACATTGCGTCGCTGTTGTTGTTACAGCGTGAGGTGCCATGGTGCATCTGCGAATGCACCCGCTCGCGTCCCAACTTGTCCATGTCGCGGCACATCCCTTCATCCGCATTTGTGGGCGTCGCCGCCGCCATCGTGGTGCCGTCGATGACGTTGGGTCATCGACAACATTTCGTCGTCGTCGTTGTTACGGTGGGGGGTGCTGTGGTGTGTGCGCGTTCAAGTGCTGGCGTTGTCGTCCCCCTGTCCCTGTCGTTGTTGCATCAGGCGGGTCGTCTGGGTGTAGTCTACGCACCTCTCGTCGTTGCGGCCCCTCCCACTCGTCCTGTCTCGGTTGCGTTAGGTCGTGTGGGGGCAGTTGAACACGCACCACGTCGTCTTTGATCTTTGTCGTGTCCCCTTCCACTCGTTCCATCGTTACCGCGTCAGGTCGTGTAGGTGTGGTCGCATACACAGCCATCGTCATCCTGTCGGATGGTGCGGCTGCGTGCGTGCACACATGGTGGACCAGTGGCAACGCAGGGGTGGCGGATGGTGGGTTGAACGAGCCCTGACGGCTCATCGACAGATCTGGAGGGCGGGGAGGTCGCTCTGGGCTTGTATACAGTGCGGGAGTGATGCTGCAGGCAGCAGAGGGTAACCGCGATCAACAAACGGTCACGTGAACGTCACATGACACATTTGCTACCAAAAAAATCCTAAGTATTCCACTATCCCGCACAGCGACCGCCAGCAGCGCCATCACCCGTCCTCCAGATCCGTTGACAAGCCGTCGGAGCTCGTTCAACCCACACCCGCTCCCCCTGCGTTACCACCATGCGTGCACGAACGCACGTGCACCATCCGATAGAAGGAGGATCAAGAGGGACGATGACGGTGCGTATGCGACCGCCAGCAACATCACCCGCCCTCCAGGTCCGTCGACGAGCCGTTGGGGCTCGTTCGATTCACACCCGCTGCCCCTGCGTTACCACCATACGTGCATGAACACGCGCGCCATCCGATAGGAGGACCAAGGGGATGACGACGGTGCGTAGTATATGCAACTGCCAGCAGCCTATCACCCACCCTCCAGATCCGTTGACGAGCCGTTTGGGCTCGTTCTACCACCACCCGCCATATCTGTGTCACCCCCAGTCGGGGGGGGGGGGGGGGGGGGGGAGGCGCCCCCCCCCCCCCCCCCCCAAAACCCCCCCCCCCCCCCCCCCCCCCCCCCCCCCCCCCCCCCCCCCC